>CAUYQU010085579.1:0-15608 GCA_963574635.1 Cheracebus regulus
CCCAGCTAATTTTTGTATTTTTTAGTAGAGATGGGGTTTCACCATGTTGGCCAGGATGGTCTTGATCTCTTGACCTCGTGATCCACCCGCCTCGGCCTCCCAAAGTGCTGGGATTACAGGCGTGAGCCACTGTGCCTGGCCTAATTTTTGTATTTTTTGTAGAGATGGGGTTTCGTCATGTTGCCCAGGCTGGTCTTTAACTCGAGCTCAAGCGATCCTTCTGCCTTAGCCTTCCAAAATGTTGGGACTACAGGCATGAGCCACCATGCCTGGCCAGGAAGTTCTTGTTTGTTTCCTGTGTTTTGCTCCCACTCTACCTAGCCATTGACATAATTAACATGAAATTTGCAGAAGTAGATCTCTTGGCTTTTCTTCTCTATGCATTCCTTTTTTTCCTGCTGTCCTTGTATCGTATGTCCTAATTTTATTCTCCACCCACAACCCTTCCCTATCAAATTTGTTTTTATAGAAGAAATGTGTTTTTATATATCTTTGTCACTCTTGTATAATCTTTTGAAAATTGTCTACTTTCATTTTTGTGACATGCCCCTCTACAGGGAATGATACTAGTCTGCATTCTATAAAGTGAGTTTTTGCAAATAAATCCAATGTATATAACTTGGAGCATTGGCTAGATTAACTTTTTGGTATGGTAAGACATCTTATAGCAGCAACAGATTTTAGCCCACAGTGTGATTAGAGTATTTGAATGAATGAAATTTGCTGTATTTGGATTTAATCTTCTAATCCAGTTTTTGTCTTTCGGGATGGTTGGAACATAGTCATCATAATGAAAACTATCAATTGTCTTTCGTAGATAGTGTCTCTGTCTCACCAGTTTCTGTAAATTCTCTTCCTGTTATTTGCTGCTGCCAATGCCTATTCTTACTACTTATCTTATTTTAGATCACAGATTCTGCTGGCCATATTCTCTACTCCAAAGAGGATGCAACCAAGGGGAAGTTTGCCTTTACCACTGAAGATTATGACATGTTTGAAGTTTGTTTTGAGAGCAAGGGTGAGTAACCAGAGTGTTTCCCTGGATTAAGACTCTTCTCCAACTCTAGTGCTCCTTATTACAGTCAGCATTTAATATCTAGTTTCCTTCATATGTTTATTCTGATTTGGAGACCTGTTACCTTGTAGTCTTTGGAGCACCTTTTAAAAGGTCATCTAAGTGGAATAAAAGATTGAATAGGTGGAACAAGAGGATTTTTAGGGCAGTAATAATACTCTGTATGATACTGTAATAGTAGATTCATGTCCATTATATGTTTGTCCAAACACAGCATTTGGAATGTACACCAAGAGTGAATCCTAATGTAAACTATGGGCTTTGGTTGATAATTATGTGTCCATGTAGGTTCATCATTTGTAACAAATGTACCACTCTGGTGGGAGATAATGATAATGGGGGAGGCTATGCACATGTAAGGGGAAGGGGAATATGGGAAATCTTTGTACCTTCCTCTCAGTTTTGTTGTGAACCTAAAACTGCTCTAACAAAATGAAGTCTTAAAAAAAAAAAAAGAAAGCTGGGCACGGTTTCTCATGCCTGTAATCCCAGCACCTTGGGAGGCCAAGGCGGGTATATCACTGAAAGTTAGGAGTTTCAGACCAGCCTGGCCAACATGGTGAAACCCTGTCTCTATTAAAAATACAAAATTAGCTGGGTGTGGTGGCTCATGCCTGTAATCCCAGCACTTTGGGAGGCCAAGGCGGGCATATCACTGAAGGTTAGGAGTTTCAGACCAGCCTGGCCAACATGGTGAAACCCTGTCTCTATTACAAATACAAAATTAGCTGGGTGTGGTGGCTCATGCCTGTAATCCCAGCTACTCGGGAGGCTGAGGCAGGAGAATCACTTAAACCCAGAAGATGGAAGTTGCAGTGAGCAAGATTTTGCCACTGCACTCCAGCCTGGGCAACAGAGTGAGACTGTGTCTCAAAAAAATAAACAACAGCAACAGCAAAAAACAAAACTGGCTGAGCATGGTGACTCATGCCTGTAATCCCATGCACTTTGGGAGGCCAAGGCAAGCAGATCACCGGAGGTCAGGAGTTCAAGACTAGGCTGGCCAACATGGTGAAACCCTGTCTCTATTAAAAATACAAAAAATTAGTTGGGCGTGGTGGCGCATGCCTATAATCCCAACTCTTGGGAGGCTGCGGCAGGAGAAGTGCCTGACAGTTCTCTGTGCAAGAGACTATATAGCCTAGACTCTGACCATTCTGAGAAATGGTTGTTAGGTGATTTTGTTGTGCATATATCAAGTGTACTTACCCAAACCTAGATGGTAGCCTACTACCCACCTCGGCAATATTGCTCCTAGGCTACAAATCTGTACAGCATGTGACTGTACTGAATACTGTAGGCCATTGGAACACAATGGTATTTGTGTATCTAAATATAGCAAAGATTTAGTAAAAATACAGTATTATAATAATCTTACAGAACCACCTTCATATATGCAGTTCATCCTTCACTGAACTATTTTTATGCAGTGCATGACTGTACTGTACTGTGACAAACAGGGAGGTAGTTGGAAGACTCTG
This sequence comes from Cheracebus regulus, assembly GCA_963574635.1. NCBI lineage: Eukaryota > Metazoa > Chordata > Mammalia > Primates > Pitheciidae > Cheracebus > Cheracebus regulus. Next base: position 2,557 of record CAUYQU010085579.1, read on the forward strand.
TAAGTAAGAAAACAGCCTGATCATTTGGACCAGGTGGGGCTGTGAACTGCTTGGGTTTCACAACTTTTTCAATGAGGAAGGAAAAGCAAAAATTTGCATTACATCTTCTGTGGGCAGTGTCATAATCAGGATTACACATCGGATTTGGGAGAACAGAACACTCTGGGTACTACGTTTTGTTTGGATATTTGTTGTTTTCATGCTCAGAAGACATCCTGTGATTTGTCTTAATTTGTTCTCAGTCTTACCCTGTGCAATCTTATTTATATTTCTCTTGCTTTCAAATTAATCTTTCCAGTCTATCCAAAAGATGTTCTTTTTTTAAATTTCTTTTAACACAGCAACATTCTTGGATTTTTTTTTTATTATTTTATTTTATTTTATTTTTGAGACAGAGTCTTGCTCTGTCACCCAAGATTAAGTGCAGTGGCGCTATCTTGGCTTACTGCAACCTCCGCCTCCCAGGTTCAAGCGATTCTCATTCCTCAGCCTCCGGAGTAACTGGAACTACAAGCATGTGCTACTGCGCCTAGCTAATTTTTGTATTTTGTTTGTTTGTTTGTTTTTGTTTTTTGAGACAGAGTCTCGCTTTGTCACCCAGGCTGTAGTGCAGTGGCATGATCTCGGTTCACTGCAACCTCCGCCTCTCGGGTTCAAGCAATTCTTCTACCTCAGCCTCCTGAGTAGCTGGGATTATAGGTGTGTGCTGTCATGCCCGTCTAATTTTTTTTGTATTTTTAGTAGAGATAGGGTTTCACCATGTTGATCAGGCTGGTCTGGAATGCCTGACCTTGTGATCCGCCCACCTCAGCCTCCCAAAGTGCTGGGGATTACAGGCGTGAGCCACCACGCCCGGCCAACTTTTGTATTTTTAGTAGAGATGGATTTCGCCATGTTGGCCAGGCTGGTCTCAAACTCCTGACCTCAAGTGATTCACCTGCCTCGGCCTCCCAAAGTGCTGGGATTATAGGTGTGAGCCCCCGTGCCCAGTCCAAAAGAAGTTCTTTACTGTCTTTCAAACATGCCATACTCCGATTTTAATTTCTGAGCCTTTGCTCGTGCTTTGCCATCTGCCTAGAGTACTTTGCCTAAGTCCTGCCTTTAGGTGTTCCCTCTTTAGTGAAGTCTGTACACAACTACTGTCTTCCGTCCTCTTACCTTTGCTCCACATTGGGATTGTCTGAACCAATTCCTTTGGCTTAAAATTTTACATTGCTTTGAATTTTCACCATAGCTGTTTTGTGTATATGTCTTAAATCCCAATTGAATTATTTGAAGGCAGGGATTGTATCCTGGCTTAGTCCATTTTGTGCTGCTGTAACAGAACATCACAGACTGGGTAATTTATAAACAGTAGAAATGTATTTGTTTTATGGTTCTGGAGCCCGGAAAGTCCAAGATCAAGGGGCTACATCTGGTGAGGGAGGGCCTTCTTGCTGTGTCACAATAACATGGCAGAAGGTATCACACGGCGAGAGAATGCACAGGAGAGCAAGAGGAGGCTGAACTCACTTTTCTAACAAACCTGCTCCTATGATAATGACATTAATCAATTGATGAGAGCAGAGCTCTCATGACCTAATCACTTCTTTTTTTGAGATGCAGTCTCGCTTGTCACCCAGGCTGGAGTGCAGTGGTGGGATCTCGGCTCTCTGCAGCCTCCACCTTCTGAGTTCGAACCATTCTCCTGCCTCAGCCTCCTGAGTAGCTGGGACTACAGGCACCCACCACCATGCCTGGCTAATTTTTGTATTTTTGGTAGAGACAGGGTTTTACCATGTTGGCTGGGATGGTCTCGATCTCCTGACCTCATGATCTGCCCGCCTCAGCCTCCCAAAGTACTGGGATTACAGGCGTGAACCACTGCAATGGGCCTGACCTAATGAGTTCTTAAAGGTCCTACCTCTTGGTCGGGCACAGTGGCTCATGCCTGTAATCCCTGCACTTTGAGAGGCTGAGGCAGGGGGACCACTTGAGCCCAGGAGTTCCAGATCAGCCTGGAAAATATAGGAAGACCCTGTCTCTATAAAAAATATAAAAATTAGCTGGGTGGGTGACTCATGCCTGTAGTCCCAGCTACATGAGAGGCTGAAGCAGGAGGATCACTTGAGCCCAGGAGTTCAGGGCTACAGTGAGCCATGATGATGCAAATGCACTCCAGCTTGGAGGACAGAGCAAGAACCTGTCTCAGAAAAAATTTTTTAAATAAGTAGATAAAATTAAAGGTTCTACCTCTCAACACTCTTGCATTGGGGATTAAGTTTTCAACACATGAACTTTAAGAAGGATGTATTTAAGCTGTATCCTATCCCTTTAAAATCTCTAGCACAGTTCTTGTACTTAGTGAGTTCTCAATGAGTAGTTATTGAGTTGACTTCAGTTCATTTCAGAAAACTTCCAGTTTCTCTCAGGCACCAGAGGGTACAGTACCACTCATTGTGGCTTATGTTCTCAGGAACCCCAGTGCTTAAGTGGCACTATGCTTCCTAAAACTTCTAATTTCATGCAGGTAGTTTTAAATTTTATAACTAGGTGAATTCCAGGGCATCGGGGCTGAACAGTTTTCTGGGGCTCTTTGGATCTTTTCCTTTCTCCTACTTGATGATTTAAGATTAGAATACCTCTTGGATCCAGCTGAGTCAGATTATCTCTTCTAACATGAACTCTTTCTATTATAAGAATCATCCCTAAGGTTTGAACTCTTACTGTAAAGTTTTTTTTCCCCTTGAGCTGTTGTAACTCTTTTAAGGGCTTAGTGGGAATAGCTCTATAACATTTTATTCATCTGCTCAAATAGGGGATACATTGATCACAATGTTTGAGTGGAATATTAGATAAAATTTGTGCTCTTTTCAGTGCTCAGATTTATATTAAGTAAATCCAAGCTTAGCACATATCCAGTAATCCTAATTCATCATGGTCTTCCCTCAAAATTTGACAGGGCAACCTTTTCAGATATGGAAATATGCATTTTCAGCCCAAGTTAGTGCCCACTATCTTTTGATTTATATGCCAATCAATTTCACACTGTTTTGATTTTTGAGTTTTATTTCTCAATTAAATAAGCCTATGCGTTTTCTCTTCTGCTGTTCTGTTCCCCTGTAGCAGTTGCAGTATCTTGTGTCCTTGCCTGCTCAGAGATGTTTGCCAGCAGCATGTTCTTGTTGCTTTCCGGCACCGCACACAGATAGAGGCTTTGTCCGGAATGTTTGTGATTTTAGCCAGGGCCAGGAATTTTCTGCAACTGAGCAGGGGGAGGAGTTGTGGCTGTTTCCCTCTATTGAGTGGGTAGGGGTTCAGGGGAGGGAGAGCGGGTGGGTGGGTAATTTCCCGGAATTTTAAGTATGCCACACAATGAATCCTTTGATTTCTTTCTCAGGAACAGGGCGGATACCTGACCAACTCGTGATCCTAGACATGAAGCATGGAGTGGAGGCGAAAAATTACGAAGAGGTATGTCCTGCAGTAACAGCCAGAAGAGGCAGCAGTGTGCTGTGCTGTGAGGTTTCTGTGACCTTGCCAGGCCCACAGGCTGTGCTTTGCCCAAAAGGCTGTGGTTTCTTAGCAGTCATGTGACAGCCAGCCATGATCTTACTGATAAAAAAAAAGTTGTATTAACAGCCTTGAACAATAATTCTGGCTGTGCTGTCAGCCAAAGGACTGAACTCACTGTCCCACAGAAATGTTGGTTAGATAAAAAACTCAAGCATATGGTATTAGTTCTCTCTCTCTCTTTTTTTTTGTTTTTGTTTTTGTTTTGAGACAGAGTCTTGCTTTGTTGTCCATGCTAGAGTGTAGTGGTGTGATCTCAGCTCACTGCAACCTCTGCCTCCCAAGTTCAAGCAATTCTCCTTCCTCAGCCTCCCGAGTAGCTAGGACTACAGGCACTTGCCACCACACCTGGCTAATTTTTGTATTTTCAGTAGAGATGAGGTTTCACCATATTGGCCAGGCTGGTCTCCAACTCCTTACCTTGTGATCTCCCTGCCTCAGCCTCCCAAAGTGCTAGGATTGCAGGTGTGAGCTCTTGCACCTGGCCAGCATTAGTTCTGAGATAGAAACTAAATATGTGTGTGTGTGGGGAGAGAGAGAGAGAGAGAGAGAGAGAGAGAGAGAGAGAGGGATTGATTTTAAAATGTTTAAAACTGGAATTGAGTTATTTGTTAATGCCCAAAGTTAAGAAAAGTGATTTGTTTTTAATTCCTAAGACTTTTTCCCAAAAAACAACAGTTACATCTATCTATCTATCTCTCTGTCTGTGTATCTATCTATCTATCTATATCTGGGGCATGGATTCAGTGCTGTTTCACTGAATTCAACAACTGTTCTGTCTTTGGGAAATAACAATAGTCAAAGATAGTTTTCAGTTACAATAATTTCAAACCTATAAGAGGGCAGGATGACGGAAAAAGCTGCAAGAGACTAGGAATGGTGATCATAGAAATTTGATGCTGATAGGAAGTATTTAGAGTAATAAAAACTGACATTTATTGGGGTGACGGAGATGGAGGTGTGCACAGAATGAGGAGAAGGGCAACAGCCTTTTTCATCTCTGCGCGAGACTTTGGGGACAGCACAAAAGGGTTCTTCAAACCTTTTGTTTGAAACCTTTGAAAAACCACCAGAACTATTTAAGACTAGAGAATTGATCTTTACAGCAAGATAAGAGTATTTTTACCCAGCAGAACAGAACCTGAGGGCATGGAGGAGGAGTGGGGTACAGGAAATAGAATTGACTTTTGAAGAATGCGAACCAAGTAAATTTAGGAAAATTGGTTTAAGTGATTGAGAAAAATTGTCTAGGAATAGTGGAACAGAAGTTGCTCTCTATTTTGTCAGGACTTTGGAAGGGAAATATCCTAAAATGGAAGAAGATGGGAAGTGACTGGGTAATTCTGCAACAGGAAGTAGCACAATTGCAGCTCTTCCTTGTTCAGATCCTCAGTTGAATCAAACTAGGTAATGTTATTTAGAGGCAGTAAGTAGGAGCAAGTGATACAGTTGTGAATGGGAGACAATTCCCGGTAGAGACTTTAAGTTGTTTGTTTCTGTTTCCAGGCTAGTTTAATTTAAATAAATAAAACCAAAAAACCTCTTTATTTGATGAATTTAAGAGTAAATTGAAAAATCTTTTTAAATCTTCATGATTCAGAAGAATCTTAATTATATAAGATTATGTTCAAGTGCTTTTGTAAGATATAAACACTAGGGAAAATGTTGTCATTATTATGAGGTGGAAGAATAGGTAAAATGATTTCCAGTTTGTGGTTACTGCTTCTGTTCCCCAACTGTGGACCATTCTCTGTTGAATTTGTACTCTGCGGAATTTTACCTGTTGTGGTTTTTTTCTCCAACATGATGGCTGTTGGTATTTATTAAATAACAACACATCAATGCCCTATTAGACAGTAGACATAGTTAGTTCCCCTCAAAATCAGAGGACATTATTGTGGGTTTATATAAAGAATGCTTTAGACACAGCTGTTGTATAGCATTTTAGAACCCCTATACCTCCTGGAATTTCTGTCATCCTTGGACTTTATAGACATTAGGAAAGGGGCTTATCTTTCCTGACCTTTTGCTTAACCCAAGACGGGAATCCCTAGCCCAAAGGAAACTACAGTGCTTCCTTTGCCTGCTTCCTGCTTCAGATGTCTGACATGTCCTAAGCCTTTTTTTACGCATGTAATTACAACACAGCTCCAAAGTTCTGCTTCTTAACCAAGAAACTCCTCCCCACTACTGTCTTTAACATCTCTCCTCACCCTCCTACGCCTCTCTCCATGCCCTGCAACGGCAAACCAGATTGATGCATTAGAGGAATGGCTATGACACAGTCCAAGGACCAGCCCTTTCTTGAGTCTGCAGCAAGGCTCCCTTGAACCTTCCTTAGAAATGACTGTTAGCTGGCTGGGTGTGGTGGCTCATGCCTGTAATCCTAGCAATTTGGGAGGCCAAGGTGGGCGGATCACCTCAGGTCGGGAGTTCAAGACCAGCCAGACCAACTTGGTGAAAACCACATCTCTACTAAAAATACAAAAATTAGCCAGGTGTGGTGGCAGGCACCTGTAGTCTCAGCTACTCAGGAGGCTGAAGCAAGAGAATCGCTTGAACCCGGGAGATGGAGGTTGCAGTGAGCTGAGATCTCACCACTGCGCTCCAGCCTGTGCAAGAGTGCAGTGAGACGCTTGAACCTGGGAGACGGAGGTTGCAGTGAGCTGAGATCTCGCCACCGCACTCCACCCTGTGCAAGAGTGCAGTGAGACTATCTCAAAGAGAGAGAGAGAGAGACAGAGACAGAGAGAGAGAAAGGGAAAAGACAAGGAAAGAAATGGTTGTTAGTTGTCTCTGAGCTAATATCTGTGACAAGAACACACATCACAGAAGCACTTTGGGCTGGGTGTGATATAATCCCAGCCTGTAATCCCAGCACTTTGAAAGGCTGAGGTGGGCAGATCACCTGAGGTCAGGAATTCAAGATCAGCCTGACCAACTTGGCAAAAACCCTATCTCTACTAAAAATACAAAAATTAGCCAGGCTTGGTGGCAGGTATCTATAGTCCCAGCTACTCAGGAGGCTGAAGCAAGAGAATCGCTTGAACCCGGGATATGGAGGTTGCCGTGAGTTGAGATTCCACCACTGCACTCCAGCCTATGCGAGATTGCAGTGAGACTCCATATCAAAAAAAAAAAAAAAAAAAAGAAAGAAATTGCTGTTAGTTGTCTCTGAGCTAATACCTGACAAGACCGCAGATCATAGAAGCACTTTGGGCCGGGTGCAGTGTAATTCCAGCCTGTAATCCCAGCACTTTGAAAGGCTGAGGTGGGCAGATCACCTGATGTCAGGAGTTTGAGATCAGCCTGGCCAACATGGTGAAACCTCATCTCTACTAAAAATACAAAAATTTGCCTGTAATCCCTGCTACTCAGGAGGTTGATGCAGGAGAATCGCTTGAACCTGAGAGGCGGAAGTTGCAGTGAGCCGAGATTGCACCACTGCACTCCAGCCTGGGCAACAGAGCAAGACTGTCTCAAAAAAAAAAAAAAAAGAAGCACTTTGTTCCCTTGTTAATCAGAGCACACTGGGCATATGTAGAGTTTTTGAGGCATTTAATTTCGGGCCCTTGAGATAATGGAAAGGCTTTATCTCCAGAGGATTTGGAACCTTTGGCATCAATATTAGAGGAATGTGGCACACTCCTTTAACTTTCTTCACATGCAACACATCTCTCCTTCATATTTGTGGACTCATAATTCTGAAATCTCATGTGGTCCTGTAAAATTGAATAGTAATGTACCAAACTACCTACCTAAATTGTTATTAGTTAATGCATGTGAAATTGCTATGTAACACAATACAAATGTAAGGTGATATTATTTGGAAGACAGAATGCATGTCATATTGTAAAGAAGCATTAAGTCTTGTCGTTTGAAAGAGAAAGAATAACTCTGTCCTCAGAAATAAAGCACTTTTGATTTTGATTTCCTGAATTGTAGTTTATGAACCTCTGACCACTGTCTTGCTTTTGCCCTTCAGAGGGTGTGTCTTTGTAGATTCAGGATATGAACCAAGACACGTCTTTTCAGTTTATGATCTGTGGACTAGAGCAGTTGTTTGCAAGGACTTCTTGTCTGATTGTGCAGCTGGGAGAATGCAGGCAATTACTGTCCCACAAAGAAGGAGCTATCTGACACATCCAACTCCTGGGCTGTGCGTCCCACAAGTAAAATACTGTTTTGCCTAGGGATTCTATTTGTCTGTCATTGCTATCAACAGATGTACCAAAAACACAGCTGCCCTGGTTGGAGCAACAGCTGAACTTTCCAAAATTTCTGTTTCTCTGAGTGCTCTCAGGAAAGAACTTTGACCATGTACTAGATCCAAAATCCTTGTTTTTTTTTGTTGGAGACAGTCTTGCTCTGTTGCCCACTGGAGTGCAGTGGCATGATCTCGGCTCACTGCAACCTCTGCCTTCTGGGTTCAAGCGATTCTCCTGTCTCAGCCTCCCAAGCAGCTGGGACTACAGGTGCATGCCAACATGCCCAGCTAAGTTTTGTGTATTTTTAGTAGAGATGGGTTTCACCATGTTGGCCATGCTGATCTCAATCTCTTGACCTTGTGATCTGCCCACCTTGGCTTCCCAAAGTGCTGGGATTACAGGCATGAGTGACTGGGCCCGGCCCCCCTTTTTTTTCTCTTTTTGAGACAGAGTCTCGCTCTGTCGTCCAGGCTCTAGTGCAGTGGTCGATGTTGGCTCATCGCAACCTCTGCCTCCCAGGTTCAAACAATTCTCCTGCCACAGCCTCCCAAGTAGCTGGGATTATAAGCGTGCACCACCACACCCAGCTAATTTTGGTATTTTTAGTAAAGACAGGTTTCACCATGTTGGCCAGGCTGGTCTCAAACTCCGGACCTCAAGCCATCCGGTCACCTTGGCCTCCCAAAGTGCTGGGATTACAGGCGTGAGCCACTGTACTTGGCCACAATCCTTTTCTTGATATAAGTTAAATGAAATAACATGGGTAAAGCACCTGACACATAACTAGTTTGTCATTTCAGTACATTTTAGCACCCTTCTACTTGTTCTGGAAAGAATAAATAGGATCTTTCTAAGTTTCATTTAGCCCTAACATTGGTAGTTTTAACTGGACTTAGTTTGGCACCTTGGTGACCTTTTGAATTTCTGTGACTACTCTCATCCCCAGGATGTCCTTAGATCTAGGTAGGTCTGTTAATTATTATTTTTTTATTTTTATTTTTTTTGAGGCAGGCTCTTATTCTATCACCCAGGCTGAAGTGCGTGGCTCATGGCTCATGGCTCATTGCAGCCTCAATTTCCAGGGCAGCTCAGGTGGTATCCCACCTGAGCCCCCCCCCACCCCCCCCATAGCTGGCACTACAGGTGTGTACCACCACACCTGGTTAATTTCTTATGTGTGTGGTTTTTTTTCTGTAGAGATGGAGATTTCCTGTGTTGCCCAGGCTGGTCTCAAACTCCTGGACTCAAACGATTCACCTGCCTCAGCCTCCCAAAGTGCTAGGATTACAGGCATGAGCCACTACACCCAGCCCTGTTATGTTTATCTTGCTATGTTAGACTAGATCGTCTTCACATTTATTGCTGTGCTCCTGGAGTAGTTGGTGGGGGCTGTGGTGGGAGGGGTGGAGGCAGCAAACTGCCTTGACTGAATTTGTCTTGTCACAAGAAGCTTCTCTCTTGGATCTTGATGCTCCACCAAGGAAAAGAATCTAGAGATTCTCTGGAGGTTAGATTAATACCTCTGTTTTAAGAAGCAGTTTTTTCAGAGAGTTAACACCTTTTCTTGGCACAGTTACGTGTAACTGTGTAAACTCTTTAGATTCAAATCATCATTATAATGGATGATTTTGATATGGTTTAAAAAGAGTTTAATTTTACTGGTATTTTGGAGGTGTTATACAGGAAGAGGCTTTATAACTTGTAACTTTTCCAAACAGTACCTACCATGACTGCTAAGAATGATGTTAATAGATATGGTGGTAGAGAAGGCTTTCTCCTAGGCGGTGAGCCTCATGAAAATAGATGCAGGCCAGGCCTGGCCCAGTGGCTCACGCCTGTAACCCCAGCACTTTGGAAGGCCAAAGCGGGTGGATCACCTGAGGTTAGGAGTTCAAGACCAGCCTGGCCAACCTGGTGAAACCCTGTCTCTACTAAAAATACAAAAATTAGCCGGGCATGGTGGTAAGCACCTGTAATCCCAGCTACTCAGGAAGCTGAGGCAGGAGGATTATTTGAACCCAGGAGGCAGAGGTTGCAGTAAGCCAAGATCATGCCATTGCACTCCAGCATGGGCGACAGAGTGAGACTCCATCTCAAAAAGAAAAAGAAAAGAAAAAAGAAAATCGATGCAGAATGCTCTTAGCATACAGGAAACACTTGCTTCAGGGGACCAGCAGCACTTAGCTACTTTGAGAAAGTTGGCTTCTTTGAAGAAGGCATAGAGTGGGCAGAACAGTTCAGTTACAAGTGTTTACTATGTATCAGGTGTTTAAGATTCTATAAACTATAAATCATTTTAATTTCCTTGAGTTCAGGGGCCAAACTAGTGTGGAGGGAGGGATAGGATAAAATCAAAACAATTTGTGAATATGACAATATATGATTGAGTGTTAATTGTGTGACACAGTAAGTGTTGTAGGGGTTCAGGGAAGAGAGAGCATGGAAAGGAGTGGTTGAAGGAGGCTTGAAAGATAGGTCCAATTTAGGTACAGCGAGCATGTATGCTTTTGGAAGTCAGGGATTCTCTTCTCACATTTTACAGCAGAGTTTGGCAGTTTAAATTCTGTAATGACCCTGGGTAGGGAGTTAAGAGACCATGGCACTATTAATCTTGGTTGGCCACCCAAAGGGCTGAGTAACTTTACAGAATCTTTAGTTTCCTCATTTACCTTGTAGCGATAACATCCTTTGATTAGTTAACAACTACATGCAGCTTGCCAGGGGAATGTCACCCCCTACTGGAGAACCTGTGGTGCACATTATCTTACAAACTTGTCAAAACACCTCATGCTTCCAGCCGTGAAGGAAAGTAGAATAGAATACCAGCCTGCCTTCATGAAACATGTATAATTTGGCATTCTTACAGATCCTTTGAACAGCTCAATCAACTGTTTAGAAGAACAGAACAACAGAAAAGTCGGAATTTCGATATTGAGGATTTGTTTTTTAGCTTTTTGCACTGTGATATAAAGTCTTAATGCTATTTATTGGATGCTTAGTCCTGAGCAAGTAAAGAGGATCTTCTTGAGAATACTTACCATGATTTGTCTTAAAGTTTTACTCTATTGCCCCATAAAAATAATAGCAATGGGAAACCTAGGAAGTTTATTAGTCAAGCTTTATTCGTCAGGCAAAAAGGACAACTTATATAGATCCTTGTAGCCTAATATAGCTTGTTCATTTCACCTTTGATTCAGGAAAAACTTAGTATAGTCATCTGGTTTTCTTTATTAAATTTCTAGTACTTACAGAATAAACTCGGATAGACTTGGATTCTGATTCCATCTGCACCAAGCTGTGATACTTTCGGCAAGTTATTTAACACCTCAGAGCCTTAGTTTCCTCATCTACAAAACTTAAGGATAAAAATATTCACCTTATAGGTTTGCGAGGATTAAATGAGATTATAAAATATACCACATTGTGAGCATATATGAATAGGTCTGATTCATTATACTACCTTTTTCATCCCCTTCCCCAGTTTTGTCTCAGCCTAACTTTTGAGCCTTTTATTTGCTATTATCCCCTATCCTCCCAAAGCATAAGTGTGTGGCAGTTATGTGTATACACGCATACACACCCTGTAGTCTAGTTTCTAGCACACCAGACTACTTATGTCTTGACTATTCATAATTGCTAAACATGCCTTTACTCCCTCCGTGTTTTCGTTTACAGGTTCCCCTCAGCCTTAAAGGCCCTCTCAAAAGTCCTGCCCAACTCGTGAGACCCAGCTCACCCACTTCCTGTTAAGCTTCACTTTGTCCTCCCAACTAGAACTCAGTTTTTAATGTCTATCTTTGATGTAGAAGGTACTATATAAAGCCATATATTATGGTTATAACTTACTGTGTAAGCCTCTCCATCAGATTATGAGAGCTTAAGATTGTAACTTATCTTGGTACCTTGCACATAATAAGAACTCAGAAAAAAACATTAAGGCCTTAAAATTGGTTTATATTCTCTTTGCTTCTGGAGTTTAAATTTTTAGCAGAATATATTTATGTGTTGGTTGTACAACTAAAAAATAAATTTTATTACTGGAAAGGGATAGGGTACAGCTTGCAAGGGGCTGTAATCTAGAAAAGCCATCTTCAGTACCAAGTTTAATTGCATCATTGTTTTTTGGGTTTTAGGCCTCTGGACTATTGTCATTTAACCGCCTCCCCCCCCCCCCAAAAAAAAAAGCGGGAAAGGGGGATTAAGTAGGCTTTAAAGTAATTTTTAAAAATATTATTTTCAGCTGGCAGAGGCACAGCCATAGTTTCACTTCCAGTTTCTTTTGCAAATTTCTATTTAGGGAACTTTAAATAATTTATCTCTAAGAAGTATCATGCCATTTCCTTTATACTGTCTCATTCAGGAAGCTCGGAGGTGGGGGGAAGTATAGAGCAGGAGGAAAGATGTTAGACTAAGGCTTAGCTTGTATAGCTCCTGTATTTTTCTTGGGAAATGTTTTTGTTCTGCAGCTCTGTATGAGATCAATGAACAGATACATATTCTGGGTTAATGACAAAACCTGGCATTTGGCCATACAACTAGGAAAGTTAGCTCTGTGCATTAACCATTGGTTAAATCTTACATACAGAAGCTGTTCTGCAGTTACCAGTCACACTGTTAACTGTAGCCAACATTTTACAAATGCAAGAAAATGTGCATCTGGTGAGAGAAAACGTAGGTGTATCATCACAAGTCTATCACCATATTTTTATGGACCTTAAATATAAACTCAATTTTTATATCCCAATCTTAACAGCAGTTTGTTTTATTTTAAATAACTTTTGTTCACACATTTAGTGAAGAATATAATAAGAAAACATAAAATAAATGCCTCCTATTCATCCCTTGTTGACTGCTGTTAACATTTCATAGAGAGAAAGGACAAGGACAATGAATTGAACAAAAGAGAGGAAAAAAAGTGGGCCATAGGGAATGTACAGTAAATAGGGAGTAAAGAAGCAGATATAGAAACATAATTATTAAGGCCAGGTGAGGTGGCTCATGCCTGTAATCCCAGCACTTTGGGAGGTCGAGGCAAGCAGATCACCTGAGGTCAGGAGTTTGAGACCAGCCTGGCTAACGTCTTAAATGCTCATCTCTACTGAACATATAAAAATTAGCCTGGTGGAGAGAGAGATCCAAGATGGCCCATTAGCAACAGCTCAGGAATGTAGCTCCCAGTGAAAGCACAGAGAACGAGTGGACGCCGCACTTTCTGACGAATTTTTGTTGCCCACAGACCGGGAGATTCCCGGCAGAGGAGCCACACGGGTCGCCAGCGCGACTCTTTTGGCC
>CAUYQU010085581.1:0-15023 GCA_963574635.1 Cheracebus regulus
CCATTCTAACTGGCGTGAGATGGTATCTCAATGTAGTTTTGATTTGCATTTCTCTAATGACCAGTGGTGATGAGCATTTTTTCATATGTTTGTTGGCCTCATGTATGTCTTCTTTTGTAAAGTGTCTGTTCATATCCTTTGCCCACTTTCGAATGGGCTTGTTTTTTTCTTGTAAATCTGTTTTAGTTCTTCGTAAATTCTGGATATCAGCCCTTTGTCAGATGGGTAGACTGCAAAAATTTTTTCTCATTCTATTGGTTGTCGATTCACTCTAATGAATGTTTCTTTTGCCGTGCAAAAGCTGTGGAGTTTGATTAGGTCCCATTTGTCTATTTTGGCTTTTGTTACCAATGCTTTTGGCGTTTTTTAAATTGAGACAGAGTCTTGCTCTATCACCCAAGCTGGAGTGCAATGGCGAGATCTCAGCTTACTGCCAACTTCTGCCACCTGGGTTCAAGTGATTCTCTGATTCTCGTGCCTCAGCCTCTGGAGTATCTGGGATTACAGGCACAAGACACTAAACCCAGCTAATTTTTTTGTATTTTTAGTAGAGACGGTGGTTTTACCATGTTGATCAGGCTGGTCTCAAACTCCAGACCTCAGGTGATCTGCCCACCTCAGCCTTCCAAAGTGCTGAGATTACAGGCATGAGCCACCATAGCTGGCCAGTTTCTGATTTAAAATGTCACCTTTATCATATATTGAATTTCCTATTGAAAATAGGTCTGCTTTGGTCTATTTAGTTTATATGACTCTTCCATATTCTCTAAAATTATTACCACACTGTTTTAATGACTGAAGTTTTAGAATAAGTTACGATATCCGACCAGGAAAGTAATGCCTTATTATTTTTGTTTTCTATAAAAAGTATATTCGCTATTTTAATCTTCATTTTTTCTCTCCCAGATGAGATTTAAATATAGTTTCTCTAAATTATGTAAAAATTTCCAATGTGAATTTTATTTGTAATTGCATCAAATTTATAGTATAATGTGTGGAGAATTCAAATGTTTATAATATGGAATTTTCTTATCTAAGATTTTTGCAGTGCTATTCTATATACTCATTATCTTTTTTTCCTTTTTGTAGAGTTTCACAGTTTTCTTCTTATTATACTTTATACTTACCTCTTGATAGGTTTATTTCCAGGTATTTTGTAACATTTATTACTCCTATTGAATGCTAACTGAGATTTGTAGGCTAATCCTAGATCTGACCATCTTGATAAATTATCTTACTAGTTCTAACAATATTTTGGTTGATATAGTTAGATTTTCTAGGCGGATGATATCATCAGTAAATAATGTCGTATTTTTTCATTTCATTTCTATTCAATGTACCTAATTTCTTTCTTGTTACATTATTTTGGCTGTGATCACCAGCGCAGTGACCATGGTAGCAACTATCCTTGCCTTATTTAACACTTTAATGGAAATTCCTCCGATCTATTACCAATAAGTATGATTTTTTTTTCCTGGATGCTCCTGGTGGATATCAAATATTTGCTTAAAGATAGACTTAAGGGTGAGTCATCCACAAGCAGGCAGAAAAATACTAATAAAGTGAGGTGAACCTAGAAGTCAGAGGAAGAAAGATATGGGTCCCATCACCCTCCACAGGTAGGTTCTAGCAAAAAAAACCATTCCAGGAAACAGATGACAACTTTAACAATCTAAACTGGGTAAGTCAATGAATAAATAAAAAGATGTAAGGGGGTTTTTGAATTACAAAACATAAAGTTCTTTTGAAAACAAAAATCATTATCAAATTTTATAATTCAGGAGAAACATTGAAAGGAAGAACAGACCAGATATAACACGCAGGAAGACCCTGTGTATTAAACATCGCTAAACACAAACAGATTACAAGGATTTGGCCATTAAGAGGTAAGCCAAAAGCAATTTGGAGTGCAACTCCAGAAACTCTAAAATGCTATTAATAAGAACAGATGAGGGAGAGGCAATAATTAAATAATAAAAAAAAATTGCCCTAAGTGGAAGCAAGAAAGTTTCTTCATGGATAAAGGAAAAATGAACTCCTGGCAGAGCTGAAGAAATGAAACCTCACATACCCTGGTAACATTCCTGAACTTGAAGAATGAATTTGTACAAAATTTAAGAAAGGAACAAAATATTTCTTTAAGAAAAGGGGAAATTTTATTACTGACACTGTAGTTCTAAGACAAACAAAAATAAAAAGAACACACGTTTTACAATATTAATAGCTCACAAGAGAGAGTTTAAGATTGAAAGCCCTAACAGGATAAAGAAATATCACATAAGATGAAAGGCATGATTGGTGATGACTACACCACCAATTACTTACATCTAGTCCTATTGATGGACAGGTGTGTTTCTCCTTCAGTACACCAAAAAGTAATGGAAGCACATCTCAATCAATCAGAAGTTTATTTTGCCAAGGTTGAGGGCATGCCTGGGAAAAAGAAACACAAGTCGCGGTAGAACCTATGACTTGTGTTTTTTCCCAAAAGAAGCTTGGGGAGCTTGTGGTTTTTCCAGGACAAAACCTTGAGGGTTTTGGGATTTCAATATTTAAAGGGGAAAGAGCAAGCAGGAGAGAGAGAGAAAAAAGAAAAAAAAAAAATAGAGTGGGTAGGCAAGAAAGCAAGTGGTTACAGCTTGTGAAGGTCTGACTAGCACTCAGTGAATCTACATTTTGCGTGTGAAAAGAAGGGAATAGAAGAAAAAGTCAGTTATGCACTCATCTGGTGCTCAGTAAATCTACATTTTACATGAAGTAAGCATGTGAAATTATAGCTATCACTTGGTGAATGAAAGGAAGGACGTTTTTGCATGACTCAGTCCCCAAGCTTGACTTTCTCTGCAGTGTAGTGAGTTTGGGGTCCTGAGATTCTATTTTTCATTCACTCTCTTTAGGGCTATTATGAACATCCTTGTATATGTCTCCTGGGGCATGTGAGCAAGGCGGTCTCCAAGGTGTATACCTAGGGCTGGGATTGCTGGGTTGCAGGCTATGGTCATGGTCAGCATTACAAGATAATGCCAAAAAGTTTTACAAAGTAATATGAAAAAATTCCATTATATTCCATTCTTACATAAAATTATGTAAATTAATGTGCATACATAATAGGGTGTGAGATTTCAGGGAAATTCTACTTTCTTTTGTATAATTTGATGTTTCCTCTAAATTGTTTTAAAAAGCAAGCATTATGCAATCTGAAAAAAAGTTCAGTAAAGGTACGTTCATTAAAAGAAAAAATGTGACTCTTCAAAAATCAGTAGTTACTGTAACTTATATGCTAAATAAGAAAAGCAAGCTCAACATCTCATTAAACAAAATAAAACTGAGCCATCTACTGCAGTCCATTATCTGAGAAATTTTACAGATAAACAGAAGCTACAAAAATAGATAAGACATCATAATCCTTGAGTCTTCATTCCAGCTAATTTAATTTTCCTGACAAAACTTCTTTCCAATTAGACTGTGGCTACTTTCTAAAAAGGGCATGCTGTTGAATGAGAAAAAAAAAATGTCCACATGGCTTAGTTTGACCCTGAGAAGCAAGAAGTTATATAAAACATAATATGTTCTTACTAACTTTATGAACAATGTGATAGGATTCATTAAACATGTCCAATTTCCTTTCACTATTATATAGGATGCCAATGTTTTCAGTTTCAGGGTCAAAGTGTCTTCCCTTTTTAGAAGTTCTTGAATTGTATTTTTCCAGTCAGTTTAAAATATGTTTGTACAAATATTTTTTGTTGTAAAATCAAGATACATATTTAGCCAAAATTGTAACATGTTTGTGAAATCTCCCTTTGTGTTTTTTTCTGTTCCATCATTAAGAAGCTCTTTTATTTTCAGAATAAAGGTAAATGTTTACCATGTATTGGTTTAATTCTTATTGTCTTAGATGGGAAATGCATCAAGATTTCAATAGAGAGGATTAGAAGAGCACTTCAGAGCAACAGAGTTCTGCCATCAGAAATTGCACCAGTTCTGTTGACAGTGAGGAATTCGATGGTGAGTGGATCTCGAGGTCAGGAGTTCGAGACAAGTCTGGCCAGCATAGTGAAACCCCATCTCTACTAAAAATACAAAAAATTAGCTGGGCGTGGTGGTGTGCACCCGTAATCCCAACTACTCAGGAGGCTGAGGCAGTGGAATTGCATCAACCCAGGAGGCAGAGGTTGCAGTGAGCCAAGATCATGCCATTGCACTCCAGCCTGGGGACAGTGCAAGATTCTGTCTCAAAAAAAAAAAAAAAAAAAAAAAAAAGTGCAAACACAACAGGGACGAAATGAAGTACAAAAGAAAGTACCACTGAATTATGAACTGCAGGAAACAAGGACCATCCCATGGGCTGGGAGAACATAGGCAAGGTGTCAGTCTGATTAAAATGAGAGCTGTAGAGGAGGGAACCTGTGGAGCTGAAACTCAGACTTCTATAAAGGGGTGCCGCCAATTCATTTTGGAAAAGGGTCTCCATGGGGCTGGGACCCCGACCTCTGAGGAGGACCATTAGTAGTGAATGTTGGTGTTTCTGATCTCAGAGGAGGATTCTCACGGAGTGAGAAGTTGGGTACATATTAAAGTTAATTCTAAAATATGATACTGGGTCAGAAATAGACTGCTCACTGGAAACGAGAAGGCAATAATAAGAAATATATAGCTATTAACTGAATACATTCTACACATTCTCACATAATTAAATGGGCCTCTTTTGTTATATGGTAATTAAGTGATGTTGAGTGGCTTATCCATGTTACACAGGAAGTCACATGCTCCAAGCAGATGTGAAATTTACTGTGTCTTATTTAGTAACCATATGATCCACTGCAGCATCATCTGATTTTAGACACTTGAAGAATTATAGTTTATTCACTTCCCTGTGTGTATGATCACTACGACAAGGAAACTTTTAAAGCAAGTGTAGGAAAAGATAATTCTGTGAGGACATGAAACAAAGGTACAATTCAGTGACTCAATGATTGAATTGATACCCTGTTACAAGTGGCAATTTCACTATCACTTAATTGCTATTTAAAAGAAATAGCATATTATTAGAATGATGATTAGCTTACGAAAATGGAGAGACGACAGCCAGCTGAATATATTCATTCGACAAATATTTATGGAGTTCTTGTTGTTTTTCAGACTCTGTACTAGATGGGTCAACAAAAAATTGGTTCTGCAAGTTGGAAAGTCAGCCAAGTTTTGGGCTTAGCCTTTATTTACAAGACAATGAACAAAGGTACATATGTTGCTGTTTAGTACTTGCCTTCTATATTACTCTAAATTTATATATAATGCATATAGTATATATAATTTGTGTACATAAACTTGTATTTATTACTATTACATATTAATATTTTTTGAAACAGGATCCCACTCTGTCACCCAGGTTGGAGTTCAGTGGTGTGATCATGGCTCACTGCAGCCTCGATCTCCTGGGCTCGGGCGATCCTCCTATCTCAGCCCCCCAAGTAGCTGGGACCACAGGTGTGCACCACCAGGCCCCAGCTAATTTTTAAATTTTTCTGTAGAGACGGTCTTGCTCTGTTGCTCAGGATGGTCTCAAACTTCTCAGCTCAAGCAATCCTCCTGCCTTGCCTTCCCAAAGTGCTGGTATTACAGGCGTGAGCCAACGCGTCCAGCAATATCGTTTTAAATATAGATAGTATGCTATGTGAAGTAATACAAATTACAAAAAAAGAAATAGAAAAGATTTATGTCCTCTAGGAATTCATAGTAACTTGCAGTTATCTGAGTCATAATTATATTTGTATAATAAAGAATACTTTAAATAAATCGATGCATGAAGGGAGTACTAAAAAGATCCCACGGCATGCAGGATTTGACTGCGTAGTTACAACCTCTATCGCCATCTAGTGGCAGCAATCTTAAAATCAGCTAGAACCAATCAGCAGGAAGGGATTCAGAAGTCACCTGTCTGGGAGAATTCAACCTTATCTCAAGAACCAAATGCCATCGAATGTGATTTTCTCTCTTTGTTCTTGGTTGGTATGCAGTAGAATGAGTGACGTGGGTAGTTTATATATTAATTACAAGCTTGCTTATTTAGACTTTAAAAGAAGGTGTGAAAGAGAATATAAAACACGTTTATGCATTATTTCATTTGGTGAGAAACCTAAGTTATCGTCACTTTAGGAACAATTTTCATTTTCCTCTTAGCACATCAAAGGTATTTGTTGCTTCGGAAACAATGTTTATAACATCTTCTTTTAGATAAAATGATGAAAATTATCTATGATTGATTTTATTTAAACAATTTGAAGATGACAATTGAAGATGACATATTCCTGAGATTTGTCTTCCTGCTTTGACTAGTAATCAGAAGAATGATAATCAGATTTAGCAAAAATACCCTGAAAAACTATAATAAGGATCAACTTTTGCTTTTAAGATTATTTGGCATAATATCAAAAAGGCACACCAGTTAAACTTTGAAAGACATATGAGCCTTAACTCATTTTTGTAGCACAGGCCATGTAATTGAGTAAATAAGTTTCTGTAATATCATTTTCTAATTTATCTTAAATGTATAAGCATGTACATTGATCATTATAATTAAAATTATTGTTTTTTTGGTTTGGTTAAATGATTCAAAATTGTTTTTAAATAAATATGCTGAGTACAAAACAGGAAGTATACAAGATACAAAATTATTTTTGCCTTGGCCTTAATGTTCATTCATCACAGATGCTTCACATAGATTGAATAAAACAAGCTGCATATCTGCACAGAGGAAAAGGTGCAGAAATGTTTGGTTTGGGTTTACAGGGTGAAGAGTTAAAATCATCATACATCTCAATTCTTGGGACACGATCATTATTTTATACAAAGCCCCTCTATTTTGTTACACTCTCCTCTCCCCCACTGTTTCACTCTCAATTTCATTCAGTTTCTTACTTATTTTCACCTAAACTCTACTTAGGTTCTTCCCCTTACTGTTTCTACTTCTAGTTATTTGTGACTCGTGTCTACATAGTATTCCCACTTTTTTGTTTCCATTTTTTCTAATGATAGAACACCAGGTTGCCTCCTCCTCTTGGTACCACAGGTAATGTTTACAAAAGCACCTTTGTATATGACCCTCCTGCAGGAATTTCCCTGGTTTATATTCTCAGGGTACTTTATAGGGATTTTACAGAATAATTTCATGAAGTAATGATTTCTTTTCAGTATGTTGCACTGTCCAGACTTCTACCTGGAGTGCAGGAGGGCTTCCCATTTCCACACAGCCTTGCCAATACCTGATATATATGCCTGTGGGGGATTTTCTTTGTCAAAGTCCTTATTGTCACATGTCAATATTCTGATTTTCACCATGGTAAAGTCTATATTTATATAGTTGTTAGCCATTTTTGTTCCTACTGTGAATTGCTTATTCATATAGTTTTCCCATTTTTCTACTGGGTACCTACACTTTTCTTTATATCTTTTGATATGATTTAATAGCTTATCATTTTTGAAAGAACATTCATCTTCTCCCAGAAATTCTCTATGATGCCCTGCAGTAAACAGGAACTCTCAATTTTGTTAGAGGCTAATTTTATTTGTGCCTTTTTAATTTGTTTAGCATTTCTTAAGAAATCATTACCTACTCAGTTTTTAATATGGTGTGAGCAAGAAATCCAACTTTGTTTATCCAGTTTTAGTAACATTACATCTTCTAGTGCAAAAGCCCTCCCTTCCCCACTGATTGGAAGTACAAACAAGTCTGTTCCAGGACATTGTTTTTACTATTATGCCCTGTAGCAGGTCCCTGTTTCTGTTGAGACTGGATTTTATCTAGAGCCCACAATTCCTACTCTAAGGAGAACTTCTCTAGCAGAGCTTCTGTGGAAACAGCAGGGACATGGGTAGAGAGGAAGAGCCACCCAAGGAGTCATCATTCCCTGGCGACTGGGGGAATCAACACCAGCTTGAGCCCAGATTAGAACTTAAGATTACTATCTTCAGGGAAGGGACCAAAACCAGAATGGGTAATGGCTAAGCAAGGCTTGGCATCATAATTAATAAGGAGGAATGGGCTTATGAAGTCTTCTGATCATTTTTCGTCTTCTATCTCATTTTTTAAAAATCTAGTTAAAGTAGGTTTTATCTCGGGGAAGGGAGCTATCCACAAATTTAACAAATGCTAAAATCAAAAGACCCTGAGCAATAAAATATTGGAATCTTGGAAATTTCCTCTAATTTTCATAAATGTTATCACAGTGCAAATGAATATTAGTTATAATATTATAAAAGGCCCAAATGTCATATAAACTCAGCTTTAAATTACTCCAAATGTCATATAAACTCAGATTTAAATTACTCCTTGCTATAAATCATCAATGCACTTCTCTTTTCTGGTTAATTTTCTTTTTTCCTTTACTGTGCTTTCGTGTCATTTAAATTTTTTGTAAAAATTGTCTCTCTCTGCTCTCACCTGTTCCTCTTCCCAGATTCACCTGTTTCTTGCACATGCCATTTGCACTACCCTTCTGTAGGTTCCCTTCATATTTTCCTCCCCAAATCTACACTTCTCTTCTCTTTCAAAATGATTAGCATTATTTTTTGGGACAGGGTTTCACTCTGTCACCCAGGCTGGAATGCAGGGGTGTGACCTCAGCTCACTGCATCTTCCACCTCCCGGGTTCAAGCAACCCCGCCTCAGTCTCCCGAGTAACTGGGACTACAGGTGTGCCCCACCACTCTTGGCTAATTTTTGCATTTTTTGGTAGAGACAGAGTTTCACCATGTTGGCCAGGCTGGCCTTGAATGCCTGACCTAAAGTGCTACGTCCACCTCAGCCTCCCAAAGTTCTGGGATTTCAGGCATGAGCCACCACCTGGCCTCAAAATTATCTTTTTTCTTTTAAAATAATTACTTGGCTTTTGTAAATCCTAGTTCTTTTTTATTTACTGCATGAAAACCCTTTTCAACCTACATTTTTAAATAAAAAATAAACAAAAGAGATTTAATTTAAAAAATACAAGATGAGCCTGGAACCTCTGAAGGTGCCAGAAGTCAAGAGATGCTAAGAAAAGGATGTGGGCATGTCACATAGACACAGTCACAACGAAAAGGCTCCCAACAGCCAAACGAAGAACATCTATACAACTAAACAAATAATGATAGGATTGAATTATCACCCGGAGAATTAAGAAACATCCATGCACTCATGCTGAGAGAGTAATGATTGGCAGATATGAATAAATAGGGGATGGCATGTGGAAAGCACTACTTAGAGAATAATTCTAATAAATGAATGTAGCAGAAATGAAGGAAATGGAAAAGCTTTCTAGGCAAATACCAGAAAAATAATGGTCGTAGGCTAGATCTGCCGATAAAATACTAAACTTTGTAGGCAAAAGTTTGAGAAGATAAGTATATGCATAGTCTCAAAGTGTCTTCCCCAATAAAATACAAATGGAAAAACAATACCGCGACAGTGTAGAACATGGCAGGAACCACCTTCACTAAGGGAACAAGAATAACATTTATTGGTAATATGATACATTTTCTTCACGAACCACCTCATAGGCTGCACTGAGAAAGATATAGCATCATGTCTGTGGTATTCTTGCCAAAAATGCAGAACCTCAGCCTAATCCTGAGAAAAAAATCACACCAACCCAAATAGAGAGACAGTCTATCTGCCAAGGTCGTAAAAACAAGGATAGATGGAGAAAATGTTGTATATTGGAGGGGACCAAGTAGACATGACAACTGAATGCAATATAGGACCTTGGATTAGATTTGGGAACAGAAAAACAAACACTACTGGAAAAACTGGTGAACTTCAAATAAGGCAGCTTAGTTAATAATATTGTACCAATGTTAATATCCTGTGTTGATGATTACAAGATGTTAACATCAGAGGAAACTGATGAGGAGCCATGTGGAACTATACGTATATTATCCTTACATTTCTACAAGTCTAAAATTATTCAAAAATAAAACTTATGTGTATATCTTTGCATGTATATATTTTTAATATGTCTTCCCTTATATAGTTGCCTTCTATTTATTTATTACTTCACTTACCAATAAAGAAAAGGCTTCTCAGTTTTCATGCACCTTCTTTGTGTGGTGGGTTGTTTCTTGCTGAATTCCACATGTGTACTTTAAAAACGGCAGCAGCAGCAACAAAATAAAAGACGTCCTAAGTATCTTATAGAGTACCTGTAAATGTGTAGCATGTTTTCTTGCTCACATCAGAAATCTGAATGTTTAGAGCGTTTATGGTCACCTTAATGTTCTATCAGTTTTTCAAAAACTGATTTTTTAAATGATTTTTTTTAAAAAAACATTATTCATCTCTCCTTAAGTGGGGCAAACTCCACCCTTCTACCCCTAGGAGTAACCAAATCTATGACAATGGTATTGTGGCTGTGGCTTTGTTGGGAGACTGCTGAGGCTGAGAATGAAACTGTAGATGCAGAGAGGAAGACGCCTCCAGTAGTGAGAAAATTTTTACCTAATCACCCAATTGTACCCTGTGCTGTTAGGTGTTCTCGTATCAACTGCTGCACTTTGAACAGTTTCCTAGCTCTCTAGCCATTAAGCATCTCTCATTCAGCGTCTCTGGAGGTCAATAGTCCAATTAGGTAACAATTGGAGCATTGCTCTTGAATACTATTTATCTCTGTTATAAATGAGACAAGATGCCAATGTCTACAGGGGTATTTCAGCAGGGGGAATTTTGGCCCTCAGGAAACATTTGTCAATATTTCAGATGTTTCTGATTGTCAGGATTGGGGAGGTGGAACTAGCATCTAGTGGGCAGAGGCCAAGGATGCTAGTAAACATTTTGCAAAGCACAGGACAACCCACCACACAAAGAACTATCTGGTCCAAAATGTTATTATTGCTGAGGTTGAAAATCCCCCAATATACTAATAGCACAGTTTGGGTACTAGTTAAGAAACTATGCCTGAGACATTCAGTCCTTAGGGAAACCTGTTAGTATCACACACATAAAGCTTTCACACTATTAAGGTTCCTTTTAAGATGGTTTTGCTGAAGATACAAGCTGTTCCATTGACCCAGCCTAATTTTATTAAAATAATAGTAATAACAGTAAATAATGTTTATATAGAACTTTAAATCACACCAAGGTTTTCTCATGTGTTACCTCATTTGAACCTTGGGTTGGGATGCTATCACAGTGAGGTCATTCCAGGGTAAAGCCCATTAGTCATTTCTGGTGATACGTATGTAGGGGTCTTAGCAACAATCCCTGCTTACACAGAGGGCACAAGGGCATGTAAGTTGATTCTCAAAACCAGCCTTCAAAAGTCCATTGTCCCCTGGAGTTAATAGACAAATAATGACCCTGGATTATATCTCTAATTGAGTTTTTGGCAGTAAACAAAAGAAAACCAAATTAGATTGTTGCTACGAAGAGGCACAACAATGTTGGCTCTAATTTTTCCATTTTGAGAAAAGTCAAGTAAAGAATTATGACTACTGTTAAGAAGAGAGCTGTTTTCCATCTGATTCTGTGTGTGTGTGTGTGTGTGTGTGTGTGTGTGTGTGTGTGTGTGTGTAATGTAACTAAATTTATTAGACTGGGAGAGGAGCTTAAATTTTCCTAAAATCATCTCAATTTTTAATTATCATTCTAGTTTCTTCAGCTATCGCTAAATGCTAATGGATTTCTCCATTGCATGGAATCATGTTACCAATAGCCTATAACAATCTCAAATTCAATGTCATCAAAACCCACTGAACGTGTCCCACTTCTTCCTATAATTCTTTTCTTTTTCCTATGAGCTGTACCTTGACAGTGCAGACCAACAGAGCATGAAACATTAGACTGCTCAACAATACTTTTTTTCTTTTTTGAGACAGAATATCCCTCTGTCATCCAGGCCAGAGTGCAGTGGCACAGTCTTGACTCACTGCAGCCTCCACCTCCCAGGTTTAAGCAATGCTCTTGCCTCAGCCTCCTGAGTAGATAGGATTAAAGGTGCCTATCACTATACCTGGCTAATTTTTGTATTTTTGGTAGAGATGGGGTTTCACGATGTTGGTCAGGCTGGTCTGGAACTCCAGACTTCAAGTGATCCGCCTCCCTTGGTCTCCCAAAGTGCTGAGATTATAGGCATGAGCCACCAATCATGGCCAACAATTATTTTTTTTTATTGTCTTCCTAAAGTTGATGAAAATTGATCTGAAAAATCTATTTTTGTTTTTAGATTTCTATAAGTATTGTTAAATTGTGGTAAAATATATATAACACAAAATTTGCCATTTGAATAGCTTTTAAGTATACAATTCAGCACTATTAATTATATTGACAACGTGGTGCAGCTATCACCATTATCTAGTAGAAAAATTTTTGTATCACCCCAAATAGAAACTGTATACCCATCAAATAACAACCTCTAATTTATTTTCCCTAGCCCCGGTAACCTCTAATCTACTTTCTGTCTTCATGAATTTGCCTGCTGTGGCTCTTTCATAAAGGAGAAATCCTATGATGTTTGTTCTCTTGTGTTTTCTGGTTTATTTTGCTTAGCATAATGTTTTCAATGCTTCTGGCTTATTTTTGCTTAGCATAATGCTTTTTCATCCATGTTGTACCATGTATCCATTATTTCATTAATTTTATGCTAGAATAATAGTCCTTTATATATATTCCTGTTACAATAACTAAAATAATAAAACAAATAAAAACCCTGACAATTCCAATTGCCTGGAGGATGTGGAACAACTCAAATTTTTATCACTGCTCATGAGAATACAAACTGGTACTGCCTAGTGGCAGTTTTCTATAAAGTTAAACATGCCCTTACTATTTGACACAGAAATCCCATTTGAGTCAAATGAAAACCTAAATTCACACCAAACCCTCTATACAAATGTATGTAGGAGCTTTATTCACAATTGCCAAAAACTAGAAATAAACTAAATGTTCCTTAACTAGAGAATAGATATACAAGCAATGGCGTATACTCAGCAAACTACAGAAACACACAGCAACATAGATGAATCTCAAATGCATTATGTTATATGAAACAAGCCAGACTTAAAAGCCTACATATTATGATTCCATTTATATGCCATTCTGGAAAACAAAACTATACCAACAAATAACAGATTGTAGTTGCCAGGAGTTAAAGATGGAAGTGGATTTGATGACATGATGCTAATAAAAATGAGAAACTTCTACAGGACAAATTGGCATGTTTCTTCAAAACATCAATGATATAGAATGGTGGGGTATGGAGAAAGGATCTGTTATTGCTTAAATTTATAGACACATCAATCAAAAACAATGTGTCAACCTCATAACCTGATAATATTAACAGTTAGAAGACAAGTTTAAGAAACTGAGGTGATTTGAATAGATGATGTATCAAATAGCATTAAGCAATTTGGATTGAACCGTCGGAGTCAGTGACCAGATAATAACTTCAAAAATGGTCTCAGGTGGACTAAGTACTTTAGGCTTCTGACTATTCTTTTTTTTTTAATTGCATTTTAGGTTTTAGGGTACATGTGAAGAACATGCAAGATTGTTGCATAGGTACACATGCCTTCCTCCCCTTCACCTATATCTGGCATTTCTCCCCATGCTGTCTCTCCCCAACTCCCCACCCCCCACTGTTCCTCCCCTATTTCCCCCCAACAGACCCCAGTGTGTAGTGCTCCCCTCCCTGTGTCCATGCGTTCTCATTGTTCAACACCCACCTATGAGTGAGAACATGTGGTGTTTGATTTTGTGTTCTTGTGTCAGTTTGCTGAGAACGATTGTTTCCAGGTTCATCCATGTCCCTACAAAGGACACGAACTTATCGTTTTTTATGTCTGCATAATATTCCATGGTGTATATGTGCTACATTTTCCCTGTCTAGTCTATCATTGATGGGCATTTGGGTTAGTTCCAGGTCTTTGCTATTGTAAACAGTGCTGCAATGAACATGATTATCTCAATTGATGCAGGGAAGGCCTTTGACAAAATTCAACAGCCCTTTATGCTAAAAACCCTCAATAAATTAGGTATTGATGGAATGTATCTTAAAATAATAATAGCTATTTATGACAAACCAACAGCCTATATCATACTGAATGGGCAAAAACTGGAAGCATTCCCTTTGAAATCTGGCACTAGACAAGGATGCCCTCTCTCACCACTCCTGTTCAATATAGTACTGGAAGTTCTAGCCAGAGCAATCAGGCAAGAAAAAGAAATAAAGGGTATTCAAATAGAAAAGGAGGAAGTCAAATTGTCTCTATTTGTAGATGACATGATTGTACATGTAGAAGACCCCATCGTGTCAGCCCAAAATCTCCTGAAACTGATAAGCAACTTCAGCGAAGTCTCAGGACACAAAATCAATGTATAAAATTCACAAGCATTTCTATACACCAATAACAGACTTAAAGAGAGCCAAATCAAGAACGAACTGCCATTCACAACTGCTACCAAGAGAATAAAATACCTGGGAATACAACTAACGAGGAACGTAAAGGACCTCTTCAAGGAGAACTACAAATCACTGCTCAACGAAATAAGAGAGAACACAAACAGATGGAGAAACATTCCATGTTCATGGTTAGGAGAATCAATATCGTGAAAATGGCCATACTGCCCAAAGTAATTTACAGATTCAACGCTGTTCCCATCAAGCTACCAATGACCTTTTTCACAGAACTGGAAAAAACCACCTCAAACTTCATATGGAACCAAAAGAGAGTCCACGTAGTGAAGTCAATTCTAAGCAAAAAGAGCAAAGCAGGAAGCATCACACTACTGGACTTCAAACTATACTACAAGGCTACAGTAATCAAAACAGCATGGTATTGCTACCAAAACAGAGATATAGATCAATGGAACAGAACAGAAGCCTCGGAGGAAACACAACACATCTACAATCATCCGATCTTTGACAAACCGACAAAAACAAGCAATGGGGAAAGGAGTCCCTGTTTAATAAATGGTGTTGGGAAAACTGGCTAGCATGTGCAGAAAGCAGAAACTGGACCCCTTCCTGACATCTTACACTAAAATTAACTCC
>CAUYQU010085589.1:0-45363 GCA_963574635.1 Cheracebus regulus
TTTCGTGTTCTACTCAGCGTGACTGTAGTTCTGTGTTGTTCTCTTCCGATCTCCCCCTCGCTCTGTGATCCTCCCACAGCCCCGCCCCTCGCTCTGTGATCCTCCCACAGCCCCGCCCCTCGCTCTGTAATCCTCCCACACCCCGGCTCTGTGATCCTGGATCCTCCCATCAGGCCCTTCCCAGTGGCTGACTCCGAGTTGGCTGGGGATGTCAATTTCCTCTTGCGTATTTAGCGAAATGAAAACGGAATAGCTCGAAGGACAAGCAGGCAGGAAGGAGGGAAGGCGTCACCACCTCCTACCACCCTCAGCCGCTGCCGCCTGCCTTAGAGTCGGGGTTGGGTTGGGTCAGGAGGAGCCCCTGGCATCAGGACCCCACTCCTGGCCCCATGGGCTAAGCTTCTCAGCACACCCACTGCCCGCCAGGAGGGAAGCAACCCTACATTCGGGAAGACGCTCACGTGCCCATTTCACAGACGGGAAAGCAGAGGCTCTAAGGAAACTCCCAGAGGCCCATTCGGGGACTGGCCGGAGCAGGCTGCCCCCACCATGCACCCCTCTCCCACTGCAGGGGTCCTGAGGGTCCCATGCGGCCTCCTTCAGAAATTCCCCATCCAGAATAACGTCCAAGCTAATGAGGCTGCACAGCCTCCCCGGGCCTGGGGCCTAGGAACACAGCAAGGCCGGGGCCGAGCAGGAAGCCGGCAGGAGGCCGCAGCAGGCACCAGGTCCAGGACTGCATGGGTTTCCCTGGGGGCCCTGCTCGCTTTGTCCATCAGGCGGCCGCCTCGGCTGCAACGTGGAATCTAATTTCACCATCTAATGAACTGCTCTGCTTCCAGGATGCACGCCACCTCCCACCTCGAGAGTGACGGGCGCGGGCACTGCTGGCAGCATCTACGTGTGAACCAGGCGTGAAGGATCACCGCAGACCACCAGGGCGGGAGGGGCACGGGCCACACGGTGCAGGGCTGCCCACGGAGATCCCCTCAAGGAGCCATCTCCTGCCCAGCATTGTGTGGCTTGCACCTGCCAGGCCGGGTCCACCCTCACTCGCAGCTGCTGGCAGCACCCACCTGAACCTAAGGCCACAGGGCAGGGGTGCAAGGGGCCCAGGTGGGCCTTGGGACCAAGCCCCCAAACACTGGGTGCTCAACTTGACCCTGACAGACCACAGGTCAGGAGGCCTCAGAAGGCCCAGCTGCTGGCCTGGCGCTCACAGCCCCCAAACGGCCTGGGCCTGCCGGTGCTCCCCCGGCACCTCCAGCCCTCCCCCCAACACCCCAGGCAGGGAAGTGCTCTTGGGGGACCCTCAATGCCCCCCACTGACCATGGCCCAGGAGGGCTGCTTCCCTCAGCCAGCTGTGGCTCCCTCGGGAACAGGAGTGAGAAGCAGGAGACAGGGGTTCCTAACCAGTCCCGCGGCAGACCCAAGGCTCACAGGGACCCCAGCCCCACAAACAGCACACCCCAGCCCTGCCACAGCAACCACGGGTCCTTCCAGGGCCTTCACCCCGCCCCAGAAAGAGGGGGCATCTGCAGTGCACCCAGGGCTTGGGGAGCTGCAGCTGCGGGCAGACTCCCAGGCCCTGGCAGGAAACCCGCTGGCTCAGCACACGGTGAAATCAACTCCCGGGCACTGCCTTGTGACTTAGCAGCGCCTGCTCACGGTCCCTGGAGACGGAAGCTCCGCAGGGCTCATTTGTTCTCCATTAGCCGCCTGTCCCACCCAGATCACAGGTGCTGGACAGAGACCCGCACCCAAGTGCCCAGCTGGCCCCAGGCAGGGGTCCTGGCCTGCCCTACCCATCCAGCATCGCCCACCCCCCGACCTCCCTGGACTCGCAGCCCCTGTCCTGGGGTCCCCTGGACTTGGCTCTTCCTTCCAGCATGCCCCAACTAACTACCCACTCTCCACTGCCCCATTCTAGCCGAAGGCAGCCCCACTCAGCCCATAGAGGAGTGTCCCTGTCCCAGCTACACCCCACGTTGACCCCAGAAGCAGGCGGAGAAGCTGGGTGGGAGTGGCGGCTGGCCTAGGCGAGCCCCAGGTCCTGAGGACAGACCCTCCCTAGCCTGGCCCTCGAGGTCGCTGCAGTCCCCCTTGGTGGACCCCACGCGATCCACTCACCCTGCTCCCCTCCTGCCTTAGGCAAGCGCCCTCCCTGCCCACGGACCTTTGCATGCGCACTTCCTGCTGCCTGGAATCCACTCCCACCCGCACGCCCCAGGGTCGCCGCCGCCTCATTCCCCAGGCTTCATTCTCAGGTCACCTTCTCTGAGAAGCTGCCCGACCCTCCCTCACCCGGAAGCGTCCAACTCTCTCTCCAGGGGCCTGAGCCCCACAGGGCTGTCCCCACGGGGCAGGGGTCTCCTCACCCTCCCGGAGGGCGGTCCCACATCCTCTCCTCACACTGGCTCAGAGTGCACAGCCCAGAACCTGCATGGAGGTCACCCCACAACCAGGCTGGCGGCAGCTAAGACCTTGCCCTGGCCAAGCTGGGCCCACTCAAGAGCCCAGGCCGGCAGCTGGACTGGGGCCCACACCCAGGCATCAAGGCACCGCCTTCTGCACAGCAGGAAGAGCAGGGCGAGGGCCCCGGGAGGGGGCCTGTGTGGGTCAGGGGTGCAGAGATGAGGAGAAGCATGCCCCACCCGGGGCACTGAACACACGTGACGCAGGCCTTGTCCCAAGAGGAATGACGGCGTGTCCAGAGACGCTCATGGCCTGTCTGCGGCAGCCTCACGGCGGACGCAACCCAACGTCCAGCCAGTGAGTGAGTGGACAAAGTGAGGTCCACCCGTAGGGCCATGGGGAGGATGGGGCAGTGACTCTCGACCCCACACAGGGAGGGACCCAAGGGCAGGCTCAGCATAGAGAGCCGGACACAAAAGGGTACGGACGCCACTCCACCCACGAGAAATATCCGGGCACGGCGGCCGCGCCTGTACTCCCAGCGCTTTGCGAGGGTCGAGACGAGCCTGGATAACATAGTGAGACCCCATCGCTGCAAATAATTTGTTTAAATTGGCTAGATGTGGCGGGCATCTGCAGTCCCATCTACTCGGGAGGCAGACGCCTGAGGATCCCCGAGTCAGGGGGTCGGGGCTGCAGTGAGCTGTGATTGCAACACTGCCCTCTAGCCTGGGCCAAAAGAGACCCTGTCTCAAAGATAAATAAAATAAAACAAAACAGGCAAGGAGACCAGGGGCTGCAGCGGGGAGGGTGGCACCTGTCCTCCTGGGGTGACAAGTTTTCAAATAGAGCTGGTGGCGGACACTGTCACGAGATCCTCCACTCTAAACACCTGTAAACTACTCGCTTTAAAGTACTATCTGTATGTCGGGAGAATTTAACTTCTATTTCTAAAAGAGAAAATAAACAGTGTGTCATCAAGGTCTGGGACAGCGAGTGCATGAGGACAACCTGCCTACCCATCAGTGGCTCTGTGCCCAGGGCGCCCACCTGTGCCTCAGTTTCTCTCTGGAACAGGGCAGGTCTGGGCGGGGAGTGCTGACGCTCACCACACCTCATCCCCTCCAGACTCGGAGAGTCCACGGTGCTGCAGCTCCCGCAGGAAAGCTGGAGTGTGGACGGGTACGTTTACACCCCAGGGAGCAAGACAGCGCCCAGGGCCCCTGTGGCTCCGGCCCTGGCCGGTGTCCCCCTCCCTGCCCAGCCTACTCCTCCTCAGACCCATGCCCCAGAGCTTCCCTGCCATGCACACCCCCATCCCTGGCACCTCTGGGAGCCCCTGCTTAGCCTGGCCTGTGCTCCTGACCCTGCAGGTCCCACCCTGGCCCTGCCCAGGCCCTTGGCAGCTTCCAAAAGCAAAGGCCTCATGAGGTAGAAACATCCCAGGGGAGCTGGGGTGTGGAGGGGATCCCCCCTCAACAAGGGGACTCCTCCTGAGAAACCCCATGCTCCCTTCATGGGCTCAAGCTGCCCATCAGCTTCAGTCAAAACCCACTCAGATGCTGAGGGCACCTCAACAGAGGCACTCCTGACGAAGGCCCCCTGGGGACAGCAGGGCCTAACCCCCTTCCAAGCAGGCCAGTGCCCTCAGCTGGCCCACGGCTCACAGCTCCAGTCCCTGACCCCTACAAACGTCCTAATAATGTCCTCTCTCGGCCTCCACTTGTACACGTCCGGCGACGGAGGGTCACCCCACAGAATGAACCTGGTTCCAACACGAGCCCCTCCTGGGCCAGCCTGGGTCTTCCCTCTCCCCTCACCAGCCTTCCTGGTGAGGCAGTGCAGGGGCCAGGGCTGCCTCCGCTGGTCCTGGTCACCTACTCACATTCAGGCAGACCCAGGGCCTGCAGAACAGCCCTGGACAGGACACATTTGGATCCCCAAGTCACACGGACGCGGCTCCCGACAGACGTGGCGTCGACATCCATGCGGGGACGCCCACCACACAGCAACTCTGTGGCTACCTGTGTCCACAGGCAGCTGGACAGGCACGGCAGCAGCCCCCGATCAGACGGCGACCACCTGGCTCAAGAGGCTCATCTCGCCTGTGAGAAGTCCAGACAAGACATCGTCAACACTGCAAGGACAGGGTCGCCTGGATCCTGTTCTGTTTGGAACTGCAGGGGTGGGCACAGGTCCCTGGGAAGAAATCAGGAAGGGCAAACGTCCTTTCCTGCTTCCCGCACGTCCCCGTCTCCTGCAGTGGGTGTGCTTATCTTTGTAATGAGAAGAAAATAACCCATGACCAAGTGTTTACTTAAGAAATGAAGGGCGGCAGGGACTCCCTTGCCCTGACAGACACGGCCCTGTCCGCCCGCCGCTCAGGCCGAGGCCCCCCACTTCCGTCATGTGATCTCAATTCAGCTCTTGGCTAATTAAACAGCACCCGTGGGAGGGGATGGTCTTGGATAAGCTGGCTCGGCGCTAATTGCAGAGGAGAGAAGCTGGCCGTGTACCCCGTCCCAGCAGCCCCTTGCAATCATTCCTCAGGCAGGCATCTCCCAAACACCAGCCTCTCCCCGAAGCCACCCAGAAGTGAGCCAAGCCCCCGACTGTGTGGCCTGGGCGGATGCCCAGAATCACATCAAGAGACCTCTGGCCCATGAGGGGCCACAGCTGCTCCTGGTCAGGCCCACGGCCAGCACCCGGGGAGGCCCTCCTCTTCCCCACTCCTGCCGCGCCCCCTCCCCCCATCCCCAAGAGTGGCCCCAGTGCCCAGCCAGGGCCAGAGATAGCACCTACCCCAGGCAGCAGGGAGGAGGCTGCATCTACCCCAGGGAACAGGGCATCTGCCCCCCACATCAGCCACATGAGCCGAAAGCCTCCCTTCCCTGCACCCACCTTCTGTCTCCAGCCTGGAAGGGTTTCCACAAAAATGTAACTTTTCAATGACAGGAAAGTGAGCGTTAATTTCTCTGCATATTTGGTCCAAGGAGAAGCACCCTTTGAGATGAGAACATTTTTACAGCAACCAGACGGCTTCTAGGAATTCACCCTGCACACGTGTGGTGTGCATGGAGCCCCACGCAGCACCGTTCGCAGCGGCAAAGTCCCAGCCCTGCTTCAAGGTTGATCAGTGCCAACTTGTCAGAGAAGTGAGCAGGGCAGAGAAGCACGGCCACACGCACACAGCAGGACATGGAGCGGCTCCACACGTGTGAGGAGGAGTGAGGGGACACACAGACATGCAGTGCTACACTGAGGCACGCATGCAGACGATGGCTCCAGGAGAGGGTCCGTGGTGGACCTGGGGCAGAGAACGGCTCCAGGATAGGCGCCGTGCAGACAGGGCGGAATTGGGGCAGCACACAGGGAGCAAATCACCCTGGCTGGACATCATTTTATACAGTCCAGGGTTGCCAGGGATGTCTTTTCTGTGTGTGTGTGTGTGTGTGTGTGTGTGTGTGTGTGTGTGTGTGTGTGTGTGTGTGTGCATGTCTTGTGAACCTGACCTATTCTGGAAGAACAGTTAAGAAGGGGGTCACCTCCCAGCTACTCAGGATGTCAAGGCAGGGGGCTGGCGCTAGCCCAGGACTTCCCAGCTGCAGTGAGCTATGCTCACACCACGGCACTCAGCCTGGGCCACAGAGCGAGGCACCTGCTCTCAAAATAAATAAATAACAGAATACGGACATCAGGCCCTGCCTGGCCCCATCTGGTCCACAAAGGGGACTACAAGCCACCTCCTGCTCCAACCTGGGGCGACGCTCTGCGATGCCCCTGACCGCCCACCTCCAGGGAAGCAAGCCCAGCCAGCTGAGCGCGACTGCCCTTCCCCTGGCCTCAGCCTCCACGACGGACAAACGTTCAAGTCCAGGCACATGCCCTCTGCACCCTGAGCCCCAGCTCAGAGCCCTGCACCCTCACACAGGGCCAGAAACACATTAACCAGGCGCTCACAGCCTCCCACCCACAGCCCCTCAGAGTAGGGACCCCAACCTCTCATCCCTGCCGGAAGCTTCTTCTCACCTCCTCCTAGGACGGGGAGCCACGGAGAAACTGGCCTTCTGCTCCCACTCACCCTTCTCTTGTGTTTTCCAAGCCTAAACAGAAAAGCAAACTCAAAAGTTCTCAGGTCTTCAGCTCAGGTCAAGGCTAAGGGCTCCGTGGGAAGGAATAGAACTAGAGAAGGCCTGAGGACGAGGCGAAGCAGGCAGAGGCAGGCAAATGCCGCCAGGCCCAGCTACCAAGGAAGATTCCAGAAGGAGGCTCCCCTGCAGGCCGGGCAGCCTGGATCCCGGCCCGTCACGCCCCCCAGGAGCTGCCCCTCCTCACACTGAGATGATTCAGGGATCAGAGACTCTGAGTGCTGAGCCGACTCCCCACAGGACTGCTCTTCTGTACATCCACAGAATTATTCCCTCTAATCCAAAAAAATTAAAGACCTAATTTTATTCCAGCTAGGCAGGCAGTGGAACCTAATGGCAGTTCCAGAGCACGTCTGGAAAACATCCTCATCCCCAAAGAGGCGGCCATGTTCCAAACCACCCCTTCCCCGGCAAGAGGTCACCCACATCCCCTGCCCAGGGCCAGCCGCGCTGCCAGCTCTGGGCTGGGAGCTCCGGGCAGCCGGTGTCCCAGGAGAAGCCTTCGCGGAGGCCTGCCTCTCCACCTAAGCAGACACCTCCTGCGGGGGGAGGGGCCACCAAGTGCCCGAGGCCTCATCCACCCCAGCCCCTCACCGGGCATAGGGTCTGTGGTTTAGAAGGGACCTGAAGCTCTGTGGAGAGCTCGCATCACCCGTCCTCCACCACACACTGTCCTGGGGATCCGTGTGCCACACCCCCGACGCACGGCCTGCACCCCAGGGTGGGGGCCCCTTTCAAGACCGAGGCCTGTACTGGGGCCGCCTAACCCCATGGGGAGCACAGCACAGGCCCACTGCCAGCAGGAGCAAGCACCTTCCCTCTGATCCCCACGAGGGACCGGGCCCTGGCCCTGCATTGCACCTCCGGCTCCTCTCCACAGGAAAGGGCTTCAGAACCAGCCACTCAGCGCACGGGGCCAGGCCTTAGAAACATGTGGCACATTGATCAGCATTCAAACTTGCCAGCCGAGCCACTAAGCCCTGCGCACGGAGCTCTCCCCATGGGACTGAGGGGGCCCCCTGCCCTTCCCAGGGCGTCTCCCCAACATGCCCCACCCTCTCCATGGGCTGCAGATGCCCATGACCCCAGAACACTCAACAGGATGACTCGGAGCAGGTTACAGAGAAAGGAAAGCCGCATGAACTCACCCAGGCATGTGACTTCAGAAGTGCCCGTCCTCCTGCAAGTGTGGGCCCCGGAGCTCGCGCTGGGAAACCTCTGGCTGGGCCCCCAGAAGCAACAGGCACGGGTTTGGGGCTGAGGCCGTCCCAGCAGCTCTCTGGCC
This sequence comes from Cheracebus regulus, assembly GCA_963574635.1. Lineage (NCBI taxonomy): Eukaryota > Metazoa > Chordata > Mammalia > Primates > Pitheciidae > Cheracebus > Cheracebus regulus. The sequence continues at coordinate 7,850 of CAUYQU010085589.1, forward strand.
TGCCAGACCTCAGTGCACCCCCCTCAGGGCAGCGAGAGCCAGAGCTCCTCACCCCGTTTCCTCCTGGATGAGTTAAAAGCGTGACCCATCCCAGCTTCAGACAACAAAAACTCTAACCCTCCACGTCCCAGACTCCAGACCAGCGCATTTGCTACGCAGCCTCCTGAGCCACGTCCTCCTCCAGCTGTTGAACAGGTGCTGCCCACCACACACAGGAGGCCGAGCCTCCTCCTCCGAGCATGTGCAGGGCCCCCCTCAGCAAGGCGCCACTGGGAGACCCCTGGGCTATCAGTGCTGTGAAAGGCAGAGCGGAGCTCCCGCCCGGCAGAGGCCCACGGCCGTGCCGCAGGCGCCCAGGTTCCCGCACAGCTGCTTTAGCTCCACACTCCACGCTCTCTCACTGCTGGGCCTGCGTGGGGGCTGACCCGTCCTGGTGGGTTCCCCGGTGCAGCCCACGTGGAAACGAAGCTTGCACCACCGCTCCTCCACAGTGCCAGCGGCTCACGGGTAAAACCTGCCCTCGGTGCTGTTTGCCAAGCCAAAGACCATTCCTGTCCTCCAAGCCTCGGCACTCAGTATGCTGAGAACATGCCGGAAGCCAATACAGGAGGAGGACACTCCCGAACACCTGACACACCTTCGTTCTGCAGCCAGCCCCACATGACAAACAGGCAAGCTCCCGACGCTGGAGCCTGGGCCTCGAGCGTCAACCCAGGACCTCGCCCTGAGGAGCAGCACAGATCTCCCCGTTGCTGCCCAGCCGCCGACCAGTGGGGCTGAGAATCGGACCCATTCTCAGATGGACCGGCCAGCAGCCTCCCTCCTGGCCTTCACGCTCCGCCGGGGTGGGGTCTCCATTCTGAACGAGCCTCACAGCCACAGCGACAGCTAAGCTCCGTGAACATCATGCCAGGTGTCATGTGGAGTGCCTCGCATGTGTAATGCCCACAGCAATCACACGAGGCAGACGCAGAACGCGTGCCCCCACTGTGCAGACGAGGAAACTCTGGTCCCAGACCACAGCCAGAGCCACAGCCCTGCCCTCCCTGAGCCTCAGCCCCCGCCCATGACAAACGCAGGGCCCTGGGAACGGTCTTCACAGGTCACAGCCACACAGGGGCACATCTCACAGGGTAAAGGCAGGGGGAGTGGGGCCACATCTGCAGACACACACACACGAAGCAGTTCTCCGACTCAGCGCTACCCGAGGTCCCACCTGGGCTCTGTCTGTGATCGTGAGGTGTCAGGAACAAGGGACATCGCAGGCACCACCCCACCAGTCTTGCCCCCATCCTCCCAAAACGGGCACACTGCTCTCCCCTGAGCTTCTGACCGGACACGGCCTGGCCCGTGGTGCCAGCCTCCCATCCAAGCTCAAGTGGACACTGGGAGAGCACAGGATGCCCTTCCCCAGCCCCCTGGCAAAGCGGCTCAACCATCCACATCCTTCCTCCCCGGACTCAAGGTCCCCCTTGGTCCTCTGGACTTGCCCATTTTCCTAGAGAAGAACCCGCTCTGTGTAGCAGATCCATGTCCCGACACTGGAAGCAGCTTCAGGCTGAGGCTTGCCCGGCTCCCGTGTGTCTGTGGAATGTCATTTCCTACAGGGCTGAGGCTCATCTGGATCTCGTGTGTCTGTGGAATGTCACTCCTACAGGGCTGAGGCTCGCCCGGGTCCCGTGTGTCTGTGGAATGTCATTTCCTACAGGGCTGAGGCTCACCTGGCTCCTGTGTCTCTGTCTGTGGAATGTCATTTCTTACAGGGCTGAGGCTTGCCTGGCTCCCATGTGTCTGTGGAATGTCATTTCCTACAGGGCTGAGACTCACCCGGCTCCTGTGTGTCTGTCTGTGGAATGTCACTCCTACAGGGCTGAGGCTGCCCTGTGCTCTTGGGCACAGCTACCAGACGGTCTTGCCAAGTGCACACAGAGGGCATGGACGTGTCAGGAGCACAGGGACTAACGGAGATCCATCAATTCATTCGTTTATTGACCAAAACACTATCTGCAGACACTCCCCACCACTGGACTCAGCCTGTGCCCTCAGAAGTGACCACAGTTCAAAACACTCCAGTATCTAAGCATTTTCCAAAACTGGAGACAGGCCTCCCACATGGTCGGCACTGGGGAGGCCGAGAATCCCCAGCAGTGCCCACATCCAGGCCACCGGGGCCTCTGCAGAGACTGGCTTGCAGCGATTTCTAACAAATCAGGTTTTCCCTGCTATAACCTGTGGGATGATCAGGAGCTTCCTGCTAACCCACTAGTGTTTCCATCCTCTTGCAGACACAGAACGTGCATAGTGACCTATTCAACCGTCTAACTAGACAGAGTCATCTCCAATATTTTATCACTCCCCGGCCAGGCGGGGCAGCTCATGCCTGTAATCCCAGCAGTTTGGGAGGCTGAGATGGGCAGATCACGAGGTCAGGAGTTCAAGACCAGCCTGGCCAATGGACAAAACCCCGTCTCTACTAAAAAATACAAAAATGACCGGGCTGTGGTGGTGCACGCCTGCATTCCCAGCTACTCTGGAGGCTGAGGCAGGAGAATCCCTTGACCCAGGATGCAGAGAGGTTGCAGTGAGCTGAGATCTCACCACTGCACTCCAGCTTGGGCAGCACAGTGAGATTCTATCTCCAAAAATACAAAATAAAATATTTTATCACTGCAGAGTAATTTCACTTTAAATTATTTGGTGAGGGACAGAAATTCTGCCAGGAGGCCCAAGACCTCCTGACAGGCCGAGGGAAGCCCAAGGAACCAAAGAAATCAGGTTTCCCTGGAAGCCGCCACCCCAGATCTGAGGTTTTTTCACCTTTCAGGAAATTTCTGTAAGATTCCTACCCAGGAGGCTGTGGGAAGAAGGGGAAAGTGGCCTTTCAAACACTCGAGTCTCTTTCTTGGCACAAAATGCTCCATCAGCAAAGACCAGACCCCGGTCCCGCCTAGGGCTCCTTCTGTGCTGGGTATGGCCTAATGCAGCCTATCAAGAAAAGTGTGGCCGAACCCCGCCCCCGCGCCGGGCGCTGCCATCCCTCCAAAGGATGGGAGGGGCCAGGCAGCCTGTGCCCAGCACCACCTGAGTTATCCAGGGCTGTGTGGGGGAAGCACCTGGGCCCCGACACCGGGCAACCTGAACTAGACCCTCCAGCCCCGGGACCCCCTGCAGTGAAATGAGAGACAGCATCTGTCCAAGCAGCCCAGGGCCACAGGCCCCTGAGACTCGGGATCCCATCTGAGGTCTGGCCCGAAAGCCAAGACGGCAGAGAGAGCCCCACGGACAGGCCTCCGGTGCCCGAGTGCCCATCCGGCCTATTCCAAACACACTTTCACCCTGGCCACTCAATGTGGCTTGGCTGCTGGCAAGATCAAGCAATCTCCACCCCCAAGCTCTCATCTCAGCCAGGACCGCCCCCTTTCAGTTAAGCAGGGCGACTCTGGAGCGTCCTCAACCTTCCTCGGCCTCGGTTTCCCCATCCATAGAGACGGGGCTGCGTGACCCTCTGGCAGGCTCCAGCTGAGCAGTCACTGAGGTCGGCACCCAGTGGGAGTGGATTTAGCACGCCCAGCGACCCAGGCGGACAGCCTGGACAAGGAGACTCAACTCCGTGATGGAGCAGTGGCGGGGGCAGGTCCTGGCTGTGAGCAGCTGGGCAGCAGGAGAGAGAGGCTTGAGCCCAGGGCTCAGTTTCTGAAGGGCCCCCACGGAGCTCCGGCCCAGGGTCCCCTGCGGCAGCCCCAGGGGCACAGCGTCTGCTGAGTCTGCGCGGCGTCTGCTGCTCACACTCCCTTTGGGAGGGCCTGGGAATGCTGGGCCGGCACCCACCCCACCAGGCAGAGGGCAGATCCTAGGCTCCCTTCTGACTCAGGGAAGCCCTGTCTCCAGAGCCTCTGGGAAAGCTTCCAGGCAGCGTAAGCAGAGGCCACAGCTCCCCACAGAGGAGCCGTGGTGGAGAAAGCCCCTCCCGGCTCAGGGGCAGCGAGGCCTGGCCTGACACCTACCAAGCCCTGGGGCCATGGGGCAGCAGCCACCCCCCTCTCCACCCCAGGCAGTGGCCACCCTGGGTCTAGCAGGGATGCCCAGAAAGGCTCTCACAACTTCACCTCTACAAAGCCAGACGCTGGTGGCAACAAGCAAAAGGCAAGTGTGGCCTTGGGTACCAGTGTCCAGCCACAGCTGAGTGAGCAGCCAGGGAGCCCAGCCGTCCCCCACCCCCGGCCGCCCCGGGCCCAACTCAGCTCCATAGCCATTTAGCTGATGAATAAACAGACAAATCATGGCTAATGCATAACACAAGCCAGTCCCCACCGGCCGGCAGAGGACACCGGGCCAACAGGCCTCCCAAGTTGAGGAGGACTGCACCCCAAGGATGCACTGGGCCATGGGACAGCAGAGAACTCCATGCCAGGGGTGTGGGGGCCAGGCGGTGAGCTGCACCAGCAATGCTGAGCCTGGACTGTCCCTTCCACGAGGGCACTGGGTCGGTCTGGAAGAGGGGGACACCCCCAGTAGTGAGTCTTCACAGAGCCCAGGGTGAGGAGCAGCTGCGCCAACATTACCGACAGAAAACTGACGTACGCAGAGGTTCTGAGACCAACCCCAAGTGTCCAACCCGAGGCAGGACCAGAGACCCTATTCTCTGGCCCTGCCCCTCAGAAAATTCCGCCAGTGGGGCCGCCTCCCTGAGTCCAAGACACCCCACCAGGGAGCTGGGGGCTCAGGGAGCCCGTGCCCACAGCAAAAGAGCTGAGAGAGCTGGTGCAGGCAGGAGGGCAGGCTGCTCGGATGCTGAGGGTCTCCCCAGAATCCCCATAGGCTGCTGCTCTACAGAAGGGTGGTCCTGACCCAGGGCCCTCGGGAGACAGCTCAGACCCCACGTGCAAGGGCTCCCCATGCTTTGCCCCAGTTCTGGACACGGCTGCTCTCAGGAGACAGAAATAGGGAGGAGGAACAGAGGGACAGAAGGACAGAGGGGCTGACCAACGCAGGCCCGGGTAGGGGTGGCCAGGCAGAGAGCTGCTGGCCAGGAACAGCCACACTCTGCCCAGGGGTCCTGGTCTCAAAGCAGAACAAACCCCTGGCAGCACCACAGGTCAGACCCAGAGCGGGGCGCCGGCCACCGAAGCCCAGGCCACCTGGGCAGGAGGGCAGTGGGCTGGGCTCTGTCCCATCCTCCTCATGGAAGTCACCTTGGGTTGGGAACTGACTGACCAGCACCAGTCCACCAAGAGCCCTAATGGCCCCCAGCCAGGTGAGGGCCGAAAGGAGAGGCCGTTCCCAGGACATGGAGGCTCATCTGGGACACAGGGCATGGACCCTGGACTGGAAAGGCCAGACTCACATCCTGGGGACAGCAGGGGCTGATGCCCTCTCGGGACCCAGGAGGTAGGAGAAGCCTCTGCCTGGTGAGTCCCAGGCCCACCTCGGAGGCTGCATGCCCAGGGACCCCCATGAGAGGCCCCCTGCAAGTGGCCTGGCTTCTTCCTCTGGGACAATCCCCTACCCCAAAATCCTTCCAGATCACACTCCACGGAGGGTCTGCTGAGGGCACACTCAAGGCCACACGCACGATGGGGCACACTCGCGGGGCACACGCCCCACTCCGCCAGGTGGGTGCTCGGCCAGCGCATCACCACTCAGCTCCTCACTCCCAACCCAAAATGCCTCTCACACAAAATGGCCGGTCCCAGAGCTCCGCGGGCCCGCGTGGAGCTGGGATGCGAGAGCAGCTAGCGCCCTGGCGCGGGGAGGCCGCGCGCGCGCACGGAACACACGAACACCCGTGCGCACTCGAGCGTAGGCTCGGCCACCCCGCAGCAGCCCGGCCCGAGGCAGCAGTGCCCTGAGCCTCCCCGGGGAGCGGGAACAGCCCCTCCAGGGCCAGGACTGGGGGTCCCGGGTCTGCCGCAGCCCCTCTCCCGGCCTCGCTCTGCCAAGGACGGGGTCCTGAGCCCAGATGGGCACGGGGGTGGCCGGCGGCTGCAGATGGGTCAGAGCCGCGCTGCGTGCGGGAGCTGCGGGGGCTGCGCGGGGCCGGGGAGGGGCATCGGCGCCGGTGGGGCGGAACAGGCGGTTGCGCTCGGCGGGGGCTGGGGTGGGGGGTGTCATGTGAGGGCCCCTCCCCCACTTCAGCAAACCAGAAACCCACCGCAGCCTGAGGGACAGAGGCTTGGAGGATGGCGGAGGAGAGCCCAGACCCTCCCCGCCGCCCCCGCCCGGTCGGTCGGCCCCAGCCCCGAGGGTCCCCGAGAGTCCAGACCCAGCGCCCGCCACCCTCCCTCCCCGGCCGGCCCTTTGTTCGGCGCCGCGGCCGCGCGGAGGGGCCTCCCTGGTGAAGAGGGGGCTGGGGCGCCCGCACTTCTCCGTCCCGCGGGGGAGGGGCGCGCGACCCGGCCCGGAGCCCCCCACGCCGACCTGAACTGCCTGGGACCCCGGACCCCCCTCCTGCCTGCGCGCTCCAAAACCGCTCTCCAAAATCTCTCCAGTCTCTGCCCGGCACTTCGGCGGGGGGCGCCGTCGCCGGACCCGGACGCAGACCCCACGCGCAGGGACGCGCCGCGCGCGCTCCGAAATACGCGCTGGGGACGCAGCCGCTGGTGGGGCGCCGAGGGGGGATGTCGGGGGCATCGGGGGGCGCCCAGGGGAGCCCGCCGCGCCCCGCGCCCCCGCCGTCCACTCACACGTAGGCGTGGTAGATGAACGCCCAGCCGCGCGGCCGCTCCAGCACGTTGTAGAGGAAATTCTGCAGCTTGCGGTAGAAGGCGTTGCGCTTGGGGGGCTTCCCGGCGCCCGCGCCACCCGCGCGGGGCTTGCTCAGGATGCTGCCGCGCTTGGGGGCCTCGGAGCCGGCGATCAGCAGCGCGCCATCCCGAGTGGAGTCGGGCGCGCCGGGGTCCAGCCCCACGAAGCCCACCTTCAGCTTCTTCTCCCCGCTCGGGCCGGGGTACACGCCACCGTTGCGCGACTTCTGCACCATGGTGCCGGGCGGCGCCTCGGCCGGGCGCAGGCTCAGCGGGGGCGGCGCGCGGGGGGCGGTGCGGGCCTCAGCCCAGGCCCCGGGGCCGGAAGCCGCATGGCCGAGGCGGCGGCGCTCCTGCCGGGCTCGGGCCGCGTGCGGAGACGCTGCGGCCACCTCGCTCCGCGCGCACCTCGGCGCCTGGCCCGCGGCCGCGCCGGCTCCGCCCGCCGCCTCGCCCCGCCCCGCGTTAACCCCCGCGATGCCACGGGGGCGGGGAGGGGAGCGGAGGGGAGGGGTGGAGAGAGGAGGGGAGGTGAGAGGAGGGGAGGAGAGAGGAGGGGAGGAGAGAGGAAGGGGGGAAGGGATAGGCCCGCCCCCGCCTCCGCAACGCCACTGGTGGGGGAAGGGGGTGGGAGGAGGACCGCAGAACCAGAACCTCTGGGCTGAGCCTGCCCACCCCCACCCCTGGCCATGTGCACACTGACCCTGTGGTTTACCTTTGAGTCTCACAAGACCAACCAAGCGGACCTTCTTGGTGGCCCCAGCGCTCTCTGGGGTCCTAGTGCGGTGCCCAGCGTCTAACCAGGACTGGAGTCTTCTCAGCTGGGCCCTGGGAGTGGACGCCTCCGGAAAGGGGTGGGGATACGGGACTTCCCCAAGCCTCTGTTAGGGTTCAGCACACGGGGACCTCATGCTCTTGGCTCAGGGTTGCTCAGGCGGTAGGACCTCCTAGACCCCAGGGCATGTGCAGGGAGGGTCTGCGGAGGCTGCAGGTGCCTGGAAGGAAAGCAGCCCGGGGAAAGGGGGATCCACAGAGGCCCCAAGGCAAGAAGAGGACCAAGGGCCGTGGGGAGTGGGATGGGGGAGAGTCACCCCTAGAGGGACTTGAAGCCCCCCAAGAGGCCTGGACTTGGTTCTGCAGACCCCGAAAGGGGCTTGCGGCAGGGGCAGGGACTGGAGAGTGTCCCTAGGGCAGCAGAGAGGCCAGTGGGGAGCTGAGTGCCACACCTCAGGACAAAGAAGGCAGATCTGTCCCCCCACAGATGGGATGATGTTTCCTTGGGGGCAAGTGGGTGGAGGTGGCCTCCCCACGGCTGGGAGCCCTGTGTCCTGGGAGGGGTCCCTCTGGAGCTGCTGCTGGGAGACAAAGGGACCCCTGAGCCTCCGTGCTGTCTGCCCCCCAGGGACCCCACCACTGGGCCTTTCTCTGCACACCCAGGAGCCCAGCCTGTTTGCAGGTTCGCCTGGCACCATGAATTCTACCCAGAGAAAGGCCCCCTGCTGACTGGCTGGTGCTGTTCTCACAGGTGACTTGCTCATAACTCACCCTAACCCTGGCTCGGGGCCAGCCCTTGGGTGGTGTTCGCCCTTTGGGTTCCAGAGCACAGACCGGGGTCTGTGATGTTGTTGTTGTTGTTGCTGTTGTAACTTGGCTGAAAACATAAGAGTCGATGCAGGCCAAGTGCTAACCTGTAAATTATCCAGGACGCTGGGGGTCAACAGCAGCTTACACAAGCTTGTGCACACGCCTCACACATATCCAGGGCACGCTGCAGACCCCGCTTCCCCGCCTCCCTGCCCACGAGTTGGCTGTGATTACCAGCTTGAAGTGGGCTTGCCCCAGGTGGCTGTGGTTTCTCTCCATTGTTAAGGGAGGAGGCACTGGCCTGTTCCGTTCAGGGGAGGGAGAGGACTTCAGCGTGCAGAAGGAAAAAGGTACCTCGACATCTCCCTGCACACGCTGGCTGGTGCTGCTGGCCTTTCCCACTCACCAGAAGACCTGAGGGAGCAGCCGTAGCTCAAAATGTAACACGGCAGGGCTGGGGCACCTCATCCTGTGGGTGGAAGCGCCAGACCACCGGGTGCCCCTCAGCAGTGCCTGGACTACTCACGGCCCCTCCTGAGAAAGCAGGCATCTCAGGTTTGAGTCAGAGCCGAGTGAGACCCAAGATCAGGGCTGATCCACAGAGGTTGAAGGAAAAGCAATCCCCAGTTCCCGTTTCAGCAGATGCCCCAGAACTGAGACTCTAGCAAGGATGAAGGCTCTCTGCTGTTCCAGACACTGGGGGAGACAAACCTGCTAGTCTCATTTTTTCAGAAAAAAAAGGGGAACATGAAAAAAAAGGGGAACACCCTGCTGAGGCCTTGGGGAGCCATTGGCACCTTCACGGTCTCCTGGTGGTGGCTGAGAGCGTGGCCCCCATAGATGCCAGGCTGGAGGGGCTGGCTTGGGATGCAGGTGGAGCTTTGCACCTAGCAGCTTGTGGTTCTCCCATGTACAAACAGTGCTGGCTCCAACAGCTTTGCCACACTTGGAAGGTTCTGGAAAGTGAATCCTGCATCAAGGCTTGAAAATCTTTGCTTCCTCCTTTGTTTAGGATGTCCTTTCAAAGAGCTAGCTCATTAATCATTTATGTTTTTAATTTTGTATCGTGCACACCCACGGGCTACATTGTCAGCAATCTGGTTACCAGCATGCCTGCCCCCATCCCCTCCTCTGCGCCCAGACAAAGGCAGTCCTGAAAATGCCCAGTTGGGATAAATTTCATGCAAACAGGAGGAATTCCATTTACTTAAAAACAGATGGGAAAATCATTCAGGCTCAAGCAGTTTTTGCCAAGACTGCATCGACAGGATTCCAGAGAGGATGAGCAGAATTCAGATGTTCGTGGTGTCCAGCTCCCACAGGGGAGGCAGTCAGTCTTCGCCCAGGCGGCCAGGGTGCCGTGGATTCCATGAGGGTGCTGTCCCTTCAGCACCTCCGGCACCATCCTCTCCACGGGAACCTGAAAGCCCAGCCCCTTCTCTGGTCTCCTCCAGGCAAGTAACCTCGAGGCCTCCGCGATCTCGCATATCACTGGACTGCACTGAGCAGCCGGGAAGATGAAGCTTGCCGGCTGCCAGAACTGGCTGCTCCTGCAAGATTTAAGGCCAGTTCATCTGCCCCCAAAGTCATCCTGTGGGTTCCCTCCCCAGCAGAAAGCTAATCACAGGGCTGTGACCACCTGCTGCCCCAGCTCCCCCAGGCTTCTCCCACCGTCCTTCTCCCTGGAGCCTGGCGCAGAGAGGGGCCGGAAGTCAATGCCTGTTGAGCATTGACTGAAGCACGTCTGGGTCACTGCCGGGGAGAAGCCACGGGTAGCCCTGCCCATGTGGTGCGGCCACGGGGCAGTCTCAGGGCCTCTGGAACCCACTCCTCTGCTCTCCTGCAGGTGCAGGACTCCAGTCTCACAGGCTCAGCACAGGAACGGTGGGACCAAAAGTGAAAGGGGCCGGGCCAGGTGGCTCATGCCTGTAAGCCCAGAGCTTTGGGAGGCCAAGGTGGGCAGACGGTTTGAGCCCAGGAGTTCAAGACCAGCCTGGGCAACATAGAAACCCTGTCTCTTCAAAACTGCAAAAGTTATCCAGGCTTGGTGGCTTGCCTGTGGTCCTAGCTACCCAGGAGGCTGAGGTGGGAGGATCACTTTAATCTAGGAGGTCCAGGCTGTAGCCAACCACAATGGCACCATTACACTCCAGCTTAGGTAACAGAGTGAGACCCTGTCCCACAGAAAAAGAAAAAAAAAAAGAAAATTGAAACTTAGCCAGGCATGCTGGTGCGTACCTGGTGTCTCAGCTACTCGGGAGGCCGAGGCAGGAGGGTCACTTGAGCCCAGGAGTGGAGGCTACAGTGTGAGCTCTGGTCACACCCCTGCACTCCAGCCTAGGCAGCAGAGCAAGACCCTGTCTCAAAAAAAAGAAAGAAAGAAAGAAAGAAAAATTAATTAATTAATTAAAAACAAAAATGAGGGCTGTGCACGGTGGCTCCCGCCCGTAATCCCAGCACTTTGGGAGACCGAGGTGGGTGGATCCTCTGAGGTCAGGAGTTTGAGGCCGGCCTGGCCAACATGGTGAAGCCTCATCTCTACTAAAAATACAAAAATTAGTCAGGTGTGGTGGCACACCCATAATCCCAGCTACTTGGGAGGCTGAGGCAGGAGAATCACTCAAACCCAGGAGGAAGAGGCTGCAGTGAGCCGAAACTTCACCACTGCACTCCAACCTGGGCAGCAAGACCAAGGCTCCGTCTCAAAAGCAAACACACACCCCCAAGGAACGAGGCACAGAAGGTGAGTCGAGAGGCCCAGGGCTTCTCCTGGCCACCCTCCTGTGGGGCCGTCAGCCTGGGGGCAGGGCGCGGTCCGGTGGAGCCGCTCAGTCCCAGCGGGTTGTGGCCCCCTCTAGAACAGCGAAGATTTTATGCTCTGTTGACACTGTGCTGTCATCGGTGGGACCTGTGCCTGGCGGATCAGCTTCGCCTGCATTCCGAGGGCCTCGGCACCAGTGACAACAGCTGGAGCGGACGCTGGAAAGCTGGAAAGCAGAGCCTTCCAGGCCACCACCCAGTCCCATTCCCCTCAACCCGTGGAAACGGAGGGAGCTGCTTCCCGGTCACGGCGCCGGAAAGACAGATGACCCCTCAGAGGCCCAGAGGAAGTTCCCCAGCCGAGAAACAAGATCTAATTTGGGGAAATGAGGAAATGAGGAGAGACAGGTTCTCAGTCATCTCACCTGGGCCAGAGCTGCTGCAGCTTCAGTCCTGTAATGTGGGGGATGGGAAGGGCCTCCCCAGACAGAGGGGTCTGGCCCCCCAGGAATTTCCACTGTTAGGAGGAGGAAGGGCTGTATTTATCCAGCGTGCGAGGGAGCAGAGGAGTGAGGAAAATAAGATAGGAAAGCATTGATTTTTTTAACATCTTACACTGAAGTCAATAAAAATTTTATTTATAGGTTTTTTTAAAGGACCAGGGCTCTCAACAAGCTTCCCTAGCCCCTGGCAACCCGGCTAATTGCATGAGGGAGTTGACTTGTACTTCCCAGCCACCAATAATGCCATCAGCTGTGGAGCCCGTGGTCGCCTGTGACGGCAGGAACAGACAGGGCAGCCACGGTGGCTCCGCAGGCATCCAGAAGGGCAGAAGTCAACCTGTAGCTCTGGGACCTCGCTGGAACTCTGCGTGATGCTCTGCCTGGTAGTCCCACATCCCCAAAACCCGTGTGTTGTCATCGCTGGTCCCAGGTGTCACAGGTGGCCTCCCACACGCCCCCTCCATCGCCTTCAGTCAAATGGAGAAGCTGTGACAATGGTCCTGTTTTGTGGCAGGTACACCGTGAGGAATGCAGGCCCCACTCACTCTGGGGGAGGCCCAGGCCCCACCATGGACCTGACATCCAGACTCCTGGCACCTCGATGCTACCCAAACACTCTCCTCATGGAGGCTTCCTCGCTCCTGAGACCTGGCCCTGCCACATGCTCCGGGACCGCCGGCCCCTCTGCCCCCATCCCCCCAGCCTGGGCACATGGCCACCCCCAGCCCTGAGCAGCCAAAGTGCCCTTGCATTTGCTATCTCCTCTGCCCACCAGGAGGGCAGGCACTGCGTCCTCTCAGGGAGGCCCTGGCGCAAGGACCCCTCACCACCCTCTCTGAGGCTGGTCCTCATCCAATTGGAAGCCGCTTGCCTGGCGCCACTGCCCCACTGCACATGAGTACTTGTCCGGGTGGCCACAGACACTCCCGGCCCCACCCAGCCCAAGGAAGGTGTGTCTCAACCTCTGTCACATCACAGATGGTCACTTTGACTGGACTGGACGTCGCAGGAGCCTCCAGCCAGATGTGGCCTCAGTCACTGGCCCTGGGCTTGTGTGGCTCAGGGCTGCCAGGAGACCCCAGGAGGACTGGGCAGCTGGAGCTCAGGGCCGGCGGACTGGTCAGACGTCCTGCCACACGCAGACTGCTGGCATCTGTGCCCTGGCTGCCTGCCCACCAGCGGCCCTGGCTGACTAGGGCCTTGCTGGACCAGATGTCCAGTGGGCTTTGGGCAGAGCCATCAGTCTGGGCAGGGCCCCTGGGCTGTCACCGCCCTCCCCAACCCGCATCCAGGACAAGGTCACCCAACGCCATCCAGGTGGGTGGTTCAGAAGTCCTGGGTTCTCCCAGCCACACAGCAGGGGCTGCAGAGAGCTGGAGTCTGGCCATCCTGAGGCTCTGCAGCAGCCCGATGCCCACCTCCACAAGCAAACACCAGGGCGCCACCCTCACATCCAACAGGCCTTGCCTCAGCCTCTGCAGAGCGCAGCACTGCTGTGGGCTCCAGGCTGTGTCCCCAAGGCAGCCACCAGGGGCCTGCCCGAGCTGAGTGGCTTTCAGCAGACCAGGTGACCACTCAGGTCTGCTTGGACTGAATGTACCCCCAGAATCTGCAAGCTGAAACCCTCACTCCAGTGTGATGGTGTGAGCGAGGGGGCCTTTGGGGGCAACTGGGCCAGGATGGTAGAGCCCTCTGGACGAGACCAGTGCCCTCAGGGGAAAAGACACTGCGCTGGGCCCCCTTCTCTGCTCATGCCACACGGGGACAGGGAACAGCATTGTCTGAACCCAGGAAGCTGAGTCTGCCCACACCTCGATCTTGGCCTCTGGCCTCCAGCACTGCGAGGAACACATTTCTGTCGTTTAAGCCTCTGAGTTGAAGGCATTTTGTTGGAGTTGCCCAAGTGAGACAGAGCCTCATGCTCCTCACTGACAAGTGGGGAGAATCAGCCCCCATCCCATGGAAGGGTCGGGGTGGGGGCCAGACAGCAAGAGCTTGGCTTGGAGGGGGTGTCGGGTGGAGGCGGAAAGTACCAGGTGAATCAGTCCCGGCTTGGATGCTCACAGACCCTCCCACTAGTTGCAGCTGAAGAGAGCATGATGTGTCCATCCCTGTGGCTCGGACAAGCTGGCCCCATCCCTGGAGACCAGGCTTTTGCTTAATCACACTTCCTGGCATCCCACCTACAGAGATGAGTTCCATTTAGGTCAATTGTTCTCACCCAAGGGAGCATCTAGTGAGTCTGGAGACAGTTTTGGTCGTCACTGCCGAGGGGCAGATGCTGCTGGCATCCAGGGGGTGGAGGCTGGGGGTTGGCTTGGGGGGGGCGCTGAACACTTGCAGGGCACAGGGCAGACCCCTCAGAGTACAGCGTCATTCAGCCCAAATGCCAGTCATGCTGAAGTTTAGAAAAACACTGTTTAGGCCCAGCACGGTGGCTCACATCTGTAATCCCAGCACTTTGGGAGGCCGAGGTGGGAGGATCACAAGGTCAGGAGTTCGTGACTGGCCTGGCCAACATGGTGAAACCCGGTCTCTGCCGAAAAATACAAAAATTAGCCGGTATGGTGACAAGTGCCTGTAATCCCAGCTACTCCGGAGGCTGAGGCAGGAGAATCACTTGAACTCTGGGGGTGGAGGTTGCAGTGAGCTGAGATCGCCACCATTGCACTCCAGCCTGGGCAAAAGAGCTAAACTCTGTCTCAAAAAAAAAAAAAATGCAAATAGCTCTGGTATGTTAGCCATTCACACTTTAGCAAGAAACAGCATAAATAAATGGACTTTCTCCCAAGAGCTCCTGCATACACAAGCCAGGGGGTGAGAATCTCCATGAGAAAGGAGCCAGGAGTCCAGGCACTAGGTGGGGGAGCACCCAAGGAGTGAGGTCAGGTCGGGCAGCCTTGGAGTTGGGCAGAGGAACCCTGGGTGTTCTGCGTTGCTGGGTCCCACGTTTACATCACCGCAGGACGCTGGAGCCATTGCTCTGTTTCACTCTCCGTGAGCCGTTTGTGTGGCTCTGGGCAGCGGAGGGAGATCCCCGTACCTCTCTCTCTTTACCTGTGAAGTGGGGGAGCGGACCATGGATAGAGGATTGCGACGAAGGAGGAATGGGGCAAGGTTTGTCCAGCATGGAGAGTGGTGGCTGGCTGGGGGCGGTAGGGTGAAGATGCTGAGTCAGCTCCCGGCTGCCCCACAGGCCCCGAGCACATGCCGCCAGCCTCACACCCGAGATGAAGGCCTGGGTGAAGGGCAGCGGAAATTGCTAAAGTTCCAGAAACCCTCCACACCTGGCTGCCCGTCCCTTCAGCTGGCTTGGCTGCCGGACAGGGACCATTGCCCAGCCTCTGGGGAGAGGGCGGGGCCACAGGGACCCTTTCATACTTAAAGGTTCCGCCACACAAAGGTTTAGGGAGACTGGGAAAAGGTGAGGAGAGATCTTACAGCCCCCACCGTGGCACTCGGTGGATTTCGCCCTCCCCCAGGCAGCGGAGCCCTGGAACCCCACAGCTGGCAGCTGGCTTGGCTTGACCTGGCAGTGGTTGGCAGGTTCCTCATAGCCAGAGCTGGGGTGGAGCTGCCAGCCCCTCCCTGTGACGTGCTGTGTGGCAGAGCCTGGGGCCACTGCCCACTGCCCCCCCCCCACCCCCAGCCCTACACACACAGGTTCAGGCAGAAGAGCAGGGCAGCAGGGGTGGGTTCCTGCCCCGTCAACACCTCAGGCTGGTCCTTGGCCCTGCAGGGGTACCACAGGCTCTTAGGAACCACTGCCCTCCAGCAGGAGGCCGAGGCGGGAGGGAGGAGGAGGGGCCGGAACCAGGCCCCACGTTGCGGCAGAGGGTCCAGGGGCAACTTCCTCCCTCCTCCCACCCCACGCTATCCAGGCCCCGACCCTCCCTCCCCTCCTCTGGGTGCTGGTGCCTCCTGCCCCTGCCTCGGGGTCCCCACAGTCCAAGCCAGGGCCTCGACCCCACCTGCATCTGATCCCCACCCGGAGCTGTTCTCAGCCTCACACATCATCCTGAGCGCCTTCCCCACCTCCCCCAGCCGACCCCCAAAGCCATACGCCAGAGCAGCACGAAGCCAGGAAATAAGCCAGACCCCACAGCGCCTCCAACCACCACTGACGTTGACCCCTCTCATGGGCAGTGGGGAGTGGGGCTTCCCTCCCCTCAGCAGAGTCAGGAGCTGCCTTGAGGTTCTTACACCTGCCAGTCCCACCGGTCCCCTGGGCTGGCTTCTCCCTTCCTGACTGCAGGACAGGGACCGTTGTCCAGTGCTTCCTGGGTCCAGCCACCCGGCGGGCACCCCCCCAGACAGCCCTGATGGCAGGCAGCCAGCCAGCAACACAGGTGCAGCCAAATTGCCCGGCGCACGGGTGCACGCACACATGCACACACATACGCGCGTGCACACGCATACGCGCGTACACAGGTGCACACCACACACACCCACACACACACCACACACGCACACACATATGCACACATGCATGCATGCACACACACAGAGATGCAAGTGCACGTACACGGACCATTTCCAGGGGCTCCAGGACACCCACCAAGTTCTTCCCTGCACCCCACACAGTCACCCACAGGTATGCACAGTTCCACACCCAGGTCACACACACGCACCAGGCCTGGACTTAGGTAAACTCGTGCCTGCAGTCCGACTCCAAGACGCACTCAGTCACACTGAGACATACCACAGTCACAGCTCATGGGAAATCTCCAGGTCCCATCGTGGAGGCCTGACCCGCTGCCACAAAGCCCAGCCCCTTGGCAGGGAGCCCAGAAGCCGCCGCATAAGCCCCGGACTGCCAGGGACAGCCAGGCCCTTCCAGCCACCCTGGGAACCTGGAGTGGGGTGGGAAGGTCCTTCCTGTGGGGGTCACAGGAGGGTGCCGGGAGCTGGGCAGAGACAAGGGTGGGGACAATGACACTTGGCCACTCAGCAGGGCCCACAGCCTCTTGAGGCCTCATGAATTTTTCAGAGGCGTCCAAAGTGCAGATCGAAGCCACCAATAGGGTGTCTTGGTGGATCCTGTCTTAAATTACTCACCAACCCAAGTCGGGTGCATTTCCTTCCCCCACCCACACCCTGACTTCAGGACCTGCTCCAGGGCCCCAGCTGCCCCAGGACTGACCCTGAGTCCCAGTGGCTGCCAGGCGGAGCCACTCTCTGGGCCTTGGGGTCCCCTCCAGCCAGACAGCAGCCTAGGTGTCCAGCCAGCTGCGAGCATCAAGCAACACCGCACTGGGGCCCCGGCCCTGAGGCCACACAGTCCCCTGCTGGCCAGGGCTCCAGGCACTGTCTGGCTGTGGGCCTCCCCAGCCCTCACCCCAGCCACCACTGTCCAGGTGTCCATGGGCTCCCCAAGCCAAAACCCACAGAGCGTTCAACCCTGACCCCAACCCCAGTAAGCTCTGCCCCTCCGCACGCCCCTACCCCCACCTGCTGCAGGAAAAAACCCACCCTCCACTGACCCCAAGGGGGCAGCCCGAGCTCACACCTCCACGAAGCCCCTGTTCAGGAAGCTGCAGAGGCCCCTCTCTGACAAGTGGAGAGAATCAGGCCCCACCCCACGGGAGGGTGGGGGTGGGAGCGAGACAGCAAGAGCCTTGCTCTGAGAGGAGGGCAGGAAGGTGCCCGGGAGTTGGGTTCCCGGCTTGGACACGCCCCTCTAGGGTGGTTCCTTTAATCCTGGCCACGCCCCTCAGGGCAGGTCCCTTATGACCCCCTTTCACCGATGGAGAAGGCGCACGACGGGTGCTGGAGCTGGGACTCCACCCCTCACCTCCGTCACAAAGCTTGGTCCAGGCCCCCCGGGACCCCAAGAACCTTCCAGAAAGCCCCAAGGTCAAATCTGTTTTCACAATAATACCAAGGCTCCTCGCTCCTGTCCTCAAGTGGACAGTGGAGTTCTCAGAGCCACAAGAAGGAGGACGCTGTTTTCTTGTGTCTTTAATACTTCTCACGTTTAATTTCCAGCAGCCTAAGTAGCAGCAGATGTGACCTCCCTGACTTTAACACCGTGCCAGGGTCCTCAGACCAAAGCTCTTGAGCACCACCGGTCTGAAGCAGCGCAGAGCTCTGCTGGGAGCCCCCGGCCCCCTTCCTGACTAACCAGCACAGCTTGCTTCCTCGGGTCTCACCCGCCAGAAGCCCCACCTGCCCTCATGTGGATGGCACCAGAACTACCCAGAGACCGAGGGCTGGGGCCCCCAGGGCCAGCTTGGCCAAGCCCCTGCCCTCCCCAGAGCTGACAGTGGGCTGGACACAGGGTATCCCCTGCCCAGCATCCAGCAGGGCAGTCCTGGCACCCTGTGTGTGCTGTCCCCCCCACGATGGACACCAGGAGCCCAGCCCCAGATCCCAGCCTCCTCCAGCCATGGCTGGTCCCCACCCCACAGCCCCCCACTTCAGCACAAGGGGCACAGCAAGTCCCGGAGCCCTGCCAGGCATCAGACCCACGGACCTGGGCCTGCCTTCATCACTCCACCCCAGAAGGGGAGCCAGGGTCAGAGCCCCTCCCTGGAGACTCTCCTCTGCTGAGGACCCCAGTGGGAACAGGAAGTATTCCCATCTCTCTGCCCTTCTCCTGCTCTTCCCCACCCCAGAAACACACCCAGCTGGGGGTCACTGTGGCCTTGCATTGAGCGTGGCAGGCAGGGAGGGCTTGCCCCAATCAGCAGTGCCCAGGTGACCGAGGCTGCCAGAGCAATCCAGAGTTTGCAACTGCAACTGGGACATGGGGATGAGGGGACCCCTGAGTACCTCAGGTACAGCCCAAGGGGGCTCCCGCAACTCCAGCTGGGAGCTGTTTCTCACTGTTGTCCCGTCTCAGGCTGACAAATTTCTCCCATTTGGCCCCAGTTCTAAACCAGGTCACGTGAAGGACAACCTTGCAAGGGCCCTGCGGGTCCCACTCAGCCCCTCCCAACAGTGGTGGCCAAGGATGCCCAGGATGGGCCAGGATCCATCAGGAATGCTTGGTGTCCTTGGGCAGGGCCAGCAGGTAAACACAGGACACCCAGCCAGATCAGAATTTCAGATAAGGAGAATTTACATTTTTGTGTGAATATGACCCAACTATCTCATACTAATTATTTGGCGTATATCCAAAGTCCTGATGTGACCGGTCCTGTGTCTCCTCCTTGGAGGCGTCGTGGCTCTGACGTTCACGGATTCAAATCCTCCCCATCTAGGGCTGTGGGCTGCCAGCACCACCCGGGGGCCAAAGCTCCCAGCCACATCCCTGTCCGGCTGCTCCATCCTTCCATCTATTCTGCCTCCCTCTCGTGTGGGTTTCAGGGCACCCCACTTTGGGAATGGGGGAAGACATGGGCAGGCCTTCCAAGGGCGCCTGGACCCCGCCCCCGTCACCACTGCCTGTCACTTGTGCTGCCTCATTTCCATCCTCACCCAGCGCGGAGGGTCCAGCACGCCGCAAGGAGGTCAGGCCCACACCCCAGGACCTGTCTGTGACTCCATGTAGCAGGAAAGGATTCTGCAGATTTGGTTGAGGATGTCAAGATGTGGGTCATCCTGGATTATCCCAGGTGAGTCCTCAATGCAGTCACACACAGGAGGAGAAAGCAGTGTGACCACCAAGGCAGAGTCCGGAGGGCTGCTGCCACGAAGGGAGTGAAGCAGGGACCCGATTCTCCCGGAGCCTCTAGAGCAGAGCCCTGCTGACACCTTCATTTCCACAATGAGGCTGGTTTGAGCCCCTGGAGGCCTCGACATTTGCGGTCCTCGGTCGCAGCATCCACAAGAAACTAACACACTACAGGGCCTTGTGGTCAGCCCGCCCGCCCTGCAGGAGAACCCCCCGCAGTCAGGTACCCGGCTGCAGGTGGAGGGCTGGGTCTGGGCAACAGAGATGCGCCCCTCAGTACTGTGTGCAGGGTCAGGGAACCTGCCCACTCTCCACCCTGGCCCTCACCTTCATCATCAGGGAACCCACCCACCCTCCATCCCGACCTTCACCCACTGCAGCAAGGCTGGCTGTGAGCCCGGGTGCTTTCCCAGAGTAGGGAGGGGTTGGGGGAGCTCTCCTGCCCCCGCCTCCACCCTCTCCGGCCAAGGGCAGGGCAGATTCTGGCCCGGAGAGACCAAGGACCCCAGGGAAGACCCAAAGCCCCCGGCCCACCAGCCTCCAGGCTTTGGGGGCTGGAGTTCCTACAACCATGTAGGGAAGGCCTGGACCTGACGAAGATGGACGGGCACCAGCTTCAGCCACAGGTGACAGGCTTAGGAGGGAAGTGAGACCAGGCGTTCAGGGCCAGGGGAAGAGTGTGTGAGTCACTCGCGGTGCAGGAGCCGTCGGCTCTCATGCGGCCCCCAGAGACCCCGGAACCCTCAGCCTGTCCTCTGCCCTGCGTTCTCTGCCATGGAGAAGCCCCTCACAACCACGCAGGCCAGCTGGCCTTCAGGTGGGGCCTGGGTGCTGGGCCACGGCCTGGGGAACGCCGGGCACCCCTCGCCGAGGGCTCAGCGCCCACCCCGTGCAGCACAGGGGACGCTCCCGCGGGGCCACCACCCACCCTGGGGTCGCGGGGCAGGGGGTCCGGGACACTCGGGGCCCGCCCCCAGCAGCAGGCACACACGGCTCGGGGTTGCTCAGTTTATTGGTAAAACGGGCACTGAGCGAGGCGAGCGCGGGGCGCGGAAGCCGGGGCGGGGGCGCCTTTCCTCTTGAAGAACTTCCACTGGACCTTGATGGCCAGCATCCAGTCGCTGACCGAGGGCCTCTGGCAAGCGGAGGTGCAGACATGCGCCTGGCGGGGGTGCGGGGCGCCGGGGCCGCGCGCGGGGCGGGGGCGGGGCGGGGGCCGGGCCGGGGTTCGGGGCGCGGCGGGGCCGCGGAGGGTCGCGCCGCGGGCGCCCGCGCTTCACTTGCCGGCCTTCTGAGCCTTCTGCGCCGACTTGGTGACCTTGCCGGCGCCGCCGCTCTTCTTCTCCACGTTCTTGATGACGCCCACGGCTACCGTCTGCCTCATGTCGCGCACGGCGAAGCGGCCTGGGGGGGCGGGGGGGAGGGCGCGTGAGCAGGGCGGAGGACTCGAATCCGGGGTCCAGCCGGGCCGGCAGGGCGAAGCCGCGTCGGCAACGCAGTGAGAACACACTCAGCTCGGAGAGCGCCCTGGTGAAGATGGCTGGTCTCCCCGAGCCCTGCCCGGGCGGGCGGCTGTTCCACCGTCTTCAGGGCAGCCACGGGCAGGCCGGCCCTAACGCTGCGACTGGAGGAGCTGTGGGCTCTTCTTCACCCGGGGGCCTCCTCACCCTCCGGGCCTTCCTTCCTTACCCGCGGTGCCTCCTCACCGCGGGGCCTCCTCACCGCGGGGCCTCCTCACCTGCGGGGCCTCATCTGCACCCAGAAGCCATCCCAGGTCCTCCCAAGGGCCATCTGCACTCGGTGACATGGAGCCCATGGGCATCCTGCCAGCTCTGAGCTCCACGGGAAAGGAGGCCCCGCTGCCACCCACGCCCCATCCCGCAGTCCCCTGCCCTTGGCCTGATCAGCCACCTCCCAGGGACCAGCCCGGCTCACCCAGAGGCGGGTACTGGGAGAAGCTCTCCACACACATGGGCTTTCCTGGGACCATCTCCACAATGGCAGCGTCACCAGACTTCAGGGACTTGGGGTTGTCCTCCAGCTTCTTGCCAGAGCGCCGGTCAATCTTCTCCTTCAGCTCCGCAAACTTGCAGGCGATGTGAGCCGTGTGGCAGTCGATGACTGGGGAGTAGCCTGCGCTGATCTGCCCGGGGTGGTTCAGGATGATGACCTGCGGGCAGACCCAGGGGCAGCCATCAGGCACAGCCATGGTGGGCACCGTCAGGGCCCAGAGCAGGCTGGGAGGCCCAGTCACAGGCCCCCCATGGGCTCGTGGGCCCGGAGGGCTGAGCGGAGGAAACTCAAGCTCTGAGGACCAGCCCCCAGACCTGAATCCCCCAGACATGAACCCCCTAGACCTGAACCTCAATATCCTCATTAAGCAAGAGATAAACAGCTGAGAAGTTCATTGTTTCAAAGGGGCAGGAGCAGCACCTACTCAGCCAACAGCAGCTGGAACAAAGGCGGGGGGTGGGTGCTGGTGACAAAATTGGCCTCAATCCCTGTATTTCAGTTGTCTCTCAATAAAGCCACTTTAAAAGTCATATGGAGAGGCCGGGTTCTGTGGCTTACCCCTGTAATCCCAGCACTTTCAGAGGCCAGGGTGGGCGGATCACTTGAGGTCAGGAGTTCGAGACCAGCCTGGCCAACATGGTGAAATCTCATATCTACCAACAATACAAAAATTAGCTGGGCATGGTGTCAGGTGCCAGTAACCCACCTACTCGGGAAGCTGAGGCATGAGAATCGCTTGAACCCAAGAGGCAGAAGTTGCAGTGAGCTGAGAGCGCGACACTGCCCTCCAGCCTGGATGACAGAGTGAAACTATGACTCAAAAAAAAAAAACAAAAAACAAAAAACAAAAAAAAAAACCATATGACGAGGCCTGCAAAGACGGGGCAATGAAAACAAATGTAGAGAACAAAATTATGACAGAGCCGTCTCAGGCAGTAAGCTAACAAAAGCGTTTTTCCAGGACGAAAGTCAGACCTCAAAGGCTGGGCATCCCCGCAGTGTGGCGTGGGCAGCAGACCCGGGGACTGCACGGAGTCTGGGAGCCGCCAGGCCTGGGCCCCTCCCCACACCGATGTATCCCCCCGCTGAGTCCTTGGTGGCTCTGTTGGTGGCGGTGGCGTGGGGGTCCGTTTTCTCCCCCACCAGGCGACCTGCCGACAGCAGCCTCACCAAGGACAGCTACCCTGCCGCCCCGCAGGCGCGAGCCCCAGGACCCAGCGCAGCCACAGACCTGGGAGGTGAACTGCGCGGCCTCCTGAGGTGGGTCGGACTTGCTGTCCCCACACACGTTGCCCCTGCGGATGTCCTTGACCGACACGTTCTTCACGTTGAAGCCCACGTTGTCGCCGGGCAGAGCCTCGCTCAGAGCCTCATGATGCATCTCCACTGACTTCACCTCCGTGGTGATGTTCACCGGCGCGAAGGTCACCACCATGCCTGGCCGCAGGATGCCGGTCTCCACCCGGCCCACAGGCACGGTGCCGATGCCTGCGAGAGAGGGGCTGTGAGGGGAGGCGGAGCTGAGGGGATGCTGGGCAGGAGATTTGGGGAGAGAGCCTGGAGACTCACAAAGTCTGGGACTCAGTATCCCCCCAACAGGCCTGGGGGGGATGGGGCCCCATGGACAGAGCGTGGGGGAGGGGATTCCGGGGACAAGGAGACTCAGAGATTCCAAGGGAAGTGGAGGCCCCCCGCCCAGCTGGGGAGATAAGAGGCTGAGCAGGAGAGCTCCTAGGAACCCAAGGAAAAGCCACAGGGGCAGAGAAGGGGGAGGACAGGCAGAGAGGGGGCTGTCTGAACCTGGGGTCCCATCCATGCCCCTGGGAGCACTTTCCCTCCGAGAGGGCACTATGGGGCTCCTCCTCTCTCTGAGGACCCCTCCCTGTGAGTGTGGGCCAGGCCACTGGACTGCTCCCTCCTGGGGCCCAGTGGCCCTGCTCCCTGAGGGTTCTAGGGGCTGCACTTACATGCTGCAGGTCTCTATTGTTAAAGAGGCCACTCAGCTGGACGCAGCACAGGTGCAGTGGCACCTGAGCATCCCCAGCATTTCTCGTGGATCTGCTTACACCAATTGTGTGGCTGCCACATGGGAGTCTTGTCTCCCACAGGGTACCTCCACCCCCAGGGTACCTCCACCCTCAGCTCCCTGGGCTGTGATGGAGGCCCATGTAGCCTCCAGCTGGCTTCACTGAAGCTGGTGGCTGTGCTCTGTGCTGGGGTGAGCATGACACCCCCACTGTGCACACAGATGCCTGCAACATCTCTGGCTGCAGCCTCCTGGCTGGGGGTCTCCTATCAGATCAGTGCCCCTCTCTGGGGTCTCAGATTTATGGTTACTCTTCTTGGGGAGATGAATGGATGGATGGATGGAGAGGTGAATGGGTGGATGGAAGGATGAATAAATGGACAGAAGGATGGATGGGAGGGGAGGTAGATAATGGATGGGTGTGTGAGGAAGTGGATGGATGGATGGGTAGGTGGATGGAGAGAAGGCAGGATGGATGGGGTGGGTGGGTGGATGGATGGATGGGGTTAAATGGGGAGGTGGGTGGGTAGATAGATGGATAGAGGGGGAGGTGGATAGATGGATGGGTGAATGGACAGTAGGATGGATAGGTGGGAAGTGGGTGGATAGGTCAATGGATAGGGAGATGGATGAATGCATGGATGGATGTACAGAAGAGTGGATGGGTAGAAAAGTGGATGGGTAGGGACGTGGGTGGATAGATGGATGGATGGATGGATGGATAAATGGATGGATGGGGAGGTGGATTGGTGGATGGATGGATGGACATAAGGATGGATGGATGGGGAGGCGGGTGGATAGGTGGGTAGGTAGATGGATGAATGGATAGATGGGGAGGTGGATGGATGGATAGATGGGAGATAGACGGATGGATGGATGGATGAATGGATAGATGGGGAGGTGGATGGATGGATAGATGGGGAGGTAGATGGATGGATGGATGGATGGATGGATGGATGGATGGATGGATGGATAGATGGGGAGGTAGTTGGATGGATGGATAGATGGGGAGGTGGATGGATGGATGGATAGATGGGGAGGTAGATGGATGGATGGATAGATGGGGAGGTAGATGGATGGATGGATGAATGAACGGATAGATGGGGAGGTAGATGGATGGATGGATAGATGGGGAGGTGGATGGATGGATGGAGGGATGGATGGGGAGGTGGATTGGTGGATGGGTGGATGAACAGATACATGGATGGGCAGGGAGGTGGATGGGTGAGTGGATGGAATGATAGATGGATGGATGGATGGGGAGGTGGATGGATGGATGAGTGGCTGGGTGGATGGATGAGATGGATGGGTGGGAAGTGGGTGGGTTAATGGATGGTGGGATGGATGGATGAAGAGGTGGATGGAAAATGGATGGATGGAAGGATAGATGGGGAGATGGATGGATGGATGGGTGGACGAATGGAGAGAAGGACGGATGGGCAGGGAGATGGATGGATGGATGAATGGAGAGGTGGAAGGATAGATGGATGCATAGATGGATAGGTGGGGAGGTAGATGGATGGATGGGTGGATGGACAGGATGTATGGGCAGGGAGGTAGATGGACAGGTGGGGAGGTGGGTAGACGGATGGGAAGATGGATGGGTGGATGGATAGATGGGGACATGGATGGACAGAAGGATAGATGAGCAGGGTGGTGGGTGGTTGGATGGATGGCTGGATGGAGAGAAGGATGGATGGGAAGGGTGATGGATGGATGGATAGATGGGTGGGGAGGTGTTCGGATGGATAGGTGGATGGGTGGATGGACAGAAGGATGGATGGGTGGGGAGGTTGATGGATGGATGGATGAATGGGGAGGTAGATGAATGGATGGATGGATGGATGGATGGATGGATGGATAGGGAGATGGATGGATGGATGGATGGGGAGGTGGATTGGTGGATAGGTGGATGAACAGGTACATGGATGGGCAGGGAGGTGGATGGGTGAGTGGATGGAATGATAGATGAATGGATGGATGGGGAGGTGGATGGATGGATGGATGAATGGGGAGGTAGATGAATGGATGGATAGGGAGATGGATGGATGGATGGATGGATGGGGAGATTGATGGATGGGTGGGTGGATGGATGAATGGATGGATGCATGGGGAGGTGGATGGATGGATGGATGGGGAGGTAGACGATGAATGGATGGATAGGGAGATGGATAGATGGATGGATGAGGAGATGGATGGATGGATGGATGGGGAGATGGACGGATGGATGGATAGATGGATGGATGGGGAAGTGGATGGATGGATGGATGGATAGGGGATGGAATATCCCCCAGAAAGTGTGTGGCAAGGGGAGAGATTGGAGACAGCCCGGTCTTGGGAAGCCTCACAGGGCCCTGGTCTGGGGCAGGCAGAGCTGGCCAGGCAGGCCTCCAGCACAGCGCCCTGGCTCACCACCGATCTTGTACACATCCTGCAGCGGCAGGCGCAGGGGCTTGTCCGTGGGGCGTGTCGGGGGCAGGATGGTGTCCAGGGCCTCCAGCAGGGACACGCCACTTGCATTGCCTTCCTTACGCTCCACCTTCCAGCCCTTGAACCATGGCATCTGGATGGAAGGGAGAAAATCGGTCCATCACAGAGACATCAGCGGCCTCCCCAGCCTCAGGCCTCACTGGGCTGCCTCCAGGAGTCCTCCGTTCAGGCTAAACTGGCCTCACGCCCTTTGAAATGAAGAATTTCCCACACTGCTCCACCCCAGCTCATAGCCCCAGCGTCACAGGGACCCTGGAAGGAGACCCCTCTTAAAGGAGGAGTACAAAAATGCAAAATGCCCCTCCCAGCCCAGGCTGCTCAGGAGTTGCTGACACTGCAAACAAGCCCCACTCCAGCCACAAGCCCTGGGGCCCCTGACCATCAGATCCAGGCAGGGCAGGTGACTTGAACAGGAGGAGGCCAAGTCTGGCCAAGGGCCAGGCCCCCTGGGGACAGAGCTCGGGGGAGCCTCGCCCCCACCCTAGCTCCTGGACACCATGCTGCCTCCAAGCTCAGCCCAGCCCTGCCTGGAGCTTCTCCTGGTGCGGCCCCGCTCCCGCCCCACAGAGCCTCCCTGTGGGCCACACTGTTCCCCACCCCCCAGGGCCTGTGTAAACAGTGCAGGCCAGAGGGGAGTGCAGGAGTACGGGGTCCCTGATGGCTGGAGGCCTCCCTGGGGAGGCTTGCCACATCACAGCCTGTGAGGAAAGTGTCATCATAGATAAACAACACCAGCCACAGGAGATGGAGGCCGGGCTGGGGCAATCCCTATCAGCTCTGTCCCCAGACTCCAGCTCTGGGCTCTGCTGCTGGTCTCAGTCTCCCCGCTATCTCTAGGTTCCACACTGGCCCCCTCACTGTAGGCGGCTACCGTGCTGGCAGAGCCCAGTGGCGGCCATTCTGGGGTCTCCCCTGGCTTGGAGAACTCTGGGAACACAGTCTCAGGTTCTGAAAGTGTCTCCTCTCATCACCTCCAGCCAAGGCGGAGTCCCTGAGCCACAGGCTGCTCATACCTTGAGCTGCCAATTGACCAGCCAATAGCTAACGCTTGGCCCTCCCAGTCAGCCCAGAAGTCTGTGCACTTCCCAAAGCCCAACTCTGCTCCAAGACCCCGGGGAAGCAGCCAGGGAGCCCCCCACGGCCCAGCCTGCAGCCCCTGCACGGTGTCCAGGGTCAGGACAACGGCCTGGCAGAGATGAAACCGAGCACCCCCATGGCAGGGCCCTGGAGACCAAACTCGTGGGCCTGGTGCTGGAAGCCACTGCCCCTGTAGCACTGACGTGGGGGACCAGCCCTGGCCAACCTCGTGGGAGGCTGAGTGGAGGAGCAATGCTCAGTGCCGAGGGGGCTGGGGCTCCCCGACGGGCCCTGAGCCAGTTAGGGAAGGAAACCCAGCAGGTTTCCTGGGGAACCTGCATGTCCCAGGAACAGGCCTCAGACTCCCACTGCCACCTGTAGCTGCCTTGCGCTGGGACAGGGGGCCCGGCCAGCCCCTACGGCCACCCGCCCTAGTCAGCCACTCACGTTGGGGGAGGGCTCCAGCATGTTATCACCATGCCAGCCGGAGATGGGCACGAAGGGCACCGTGGACGGGTTGTAGCCGATCTTCTTGATGTAGGCGCTGACCTCCTTGACAATCTCGTCATAGCGCTTCTCACTGTAGGCCGGCTCCGTGGAGTCCATCTTGTTCACGCCCACGATGAGCTGCTTCACGCCCAGTGTGTAGGCCAGCAGGGCGTGCTCCCGAGTCTGCCCATTCTTGGAGATGCCCGCCTCGAACTCGCCCACGCCCGCCGCCACGATCAGGACTGCACAGTCCGCCTGTCCAGCGGGGGACACAGTGAGCCCGGCCCCACCTGCCCATCGGGGGATGCAGTGAGCCCAGCTTCACCTGCCAGTGGGGGACGCAGTGAGCCCAGCTTCACCTGCCTGGCGGGGGACACAGTGAGCCCGGCTTCACCTGCCCGGCGGGGGACGCAGTGAACCCAGCTTCACCTGCCAGTGGGGGACGCAGTGAACCCAGCCCCCTGGGCGGGGGATAGAGAGAGTCCAGCTTCACCTCACTCCCAGGTTTATCCAGGCAGTGGGCTGGGACCTGAGCAGCCCACTGGGGCCTTAGGGAAGGAGACACGGGGATCCCTGCTTCAAGGGCAGTTTAGAGGCCTCATCACCAGGCCCTGGGTCAGGGGACTGAGGTTCAGCCCCGGCTTCACCACCAATGGGCTTTGTGCCCCTGGACAAGTCACTCCGCCTCTCTGGTCCTGTTCCTCACTTGAGGACAGATTGATGTCATGGTTATCAAAGCAGTTTGGAGGTGGTGGTGTGTGTCCTGCTGTTTGCAGGGTGCTGTGTCTGGGGTGTCTGTCTCTGTGAGTGCCCCAAAATATCACACAGTCCAGGCCTGGCTGGTGGCACCTCTGCCCACTGCTCACAGTCCCCACCTTG
This sequence comes from Cheracebus regulus, assembly GCA_963574635.1. Taxonomy (NCBI): domain Eukaryota; kingdom Metazoa; phylum Chordata; class Mammalia; order Primates; family Pitheciidae; genus Cheracebus; species Cheracebus regulus. The sequence goes on from CAUYQU010085589.1 coordinate 36,032, forward strand.
GCCTTAAGCCCCTCTATGAATGTGTGTCCATGCCCACATCTGCCCTGTCTACCTGGGGACTCTGACACTGGCCAGGTGTTCTCACAGGCACTGGATTCATTCTTGGGGGCCTCTGACCCAGGACGGATGAGGGTGGCACAAATGAGGGGTCCCCTGCCCTCACAGGAAGTACAGGAGGCCCCCCCACCCCAGGGTGACCCCAGGGGCCCCCAGTGTCTTTGAAGGGGTGCAGTGGCCGCTCCCCCAGCCCCAGCTGCTGTGCCCCACTCACCTGGGACGTGCCCGTGATCATGTTCTTGATAAAGTCGCGGTGGCCGGGGGCGTCAATGATGGTGATATAGTACTTGGTGGTCTCAAACTTCCAGAGGGAGATGTCGATGGTGATGCCGCGCTCGCGCTCTGCCTTCAGCTTGTCCAGCACCCAGGCGTATTTGAAGGATCCCTTCCCCATCTGGAGTGGGTGGGGTCATGGCTGAGGGCGGGACCCAGGACCCCAGAGTCCCTGGCGGCGGGAGCTGCTTGTCACTGCCCAGCAGGCAGGAGAGACGGGAGATGGACTCCAGCACCCCCTTGCTCCCCACCAGGGTCCTGGGACGCCAGCCTCCTCTGTCGGGACCCACACCCAGACCCTGCCCCCTAGGGCCGGCCTCCCCACCGGCTCCTAAATGGGCGCGGCCACGCACTTCCACCAGCAGGTGGCGCGAGGGCCTGGGAGTCGCTCGATCTCGGAACGAAGCCGCCAGATGGGATAAATCCCTCCCGGGCGAGGGCTCCCCTTTATCTGAAGCTGCAGACTCCCTCAGATCCCTTCCTCAGTCAGAGGCCAATAATACCACCGTGTTTGGGGCTGTCAGATAAATAACCATCTGTGTTATTTGTTTAAAGGTAAGGAGAAAGGAAAGTGGAATGAGGTCAGGAGGAGGCCTGGCCATACACTTCCTGCTGCTTCAGCCTCCCGGTCCCTCTGAGGCTTCCCCTCCCCTTCCTCGCTCTGTCAAACGGGAAGCTGGGGGGCCTCAGCCAGTGAGACCCCCACAGCTGGGGACGGGCTGCGGTCAGGGCAGCAGCTGCGGTCACTACCCAGGTGGGCAGAGCTCCCCTCCGGGCCTCAAAGAGACAGGACTCTGCCCTCTAGGAGGCTGTCCAGCCTGAAGGGGAGCCAGACGAGACCCAGCTGGGGCCTGAACCAGTGGCGCTCCGAAACCTCCGCCTCCCGACAAGGCCAGGTGAAGAATGATGCAGGTTTCTGGCCCAAACTCAGGGGTGCAGCTCAGAGCGCCCCAACCCCCCAGGGCAGAGGCTCAGCCCAGGACAGCGAGTGTCCTCCTGGGCTTTGGCCTCCCACTCATCATCCAGGTGAGAGCTCCCACTGGCCCTCCCAGAAGTGGGGTTCTCCCCAGAGCCCTGAGCGGGGGGATAGGGATGACAGAACAGACCCCCACTCACGGCCACCCCCCCACACCATCTCAGCCACGAAAGAGGAGCTGCTTCAGAAGGTCAGCCAGAGGGCTGCCCCATTCAGGACCCCCACCCCAGGGCCGCCCCAGACAGCAGCCTCCACAGCCCAGGAAAGAAAATGGAGCACACGGGCCGTCTGCCCATCAATCAGCTATTAATAGCAGTGTGCGTCCTGGCAGGGCCCTGGGGCAAGTGAGGGCAGCAGCACCTCCAGCCCCAGCCTTGGCCCTGGGGGGGAGGGGACAAGGCTCCAGGGTCCTCAGCCCCAACCCAACGTGTGGGCTGCAGACCCTCCCAGGCCACCTCCCTCACCACAGGGCAAGTCTGGCAGTTCAATGGCCACCCCTCCCCCACCAAGCTCCCTCCAGGAGAGGCTGCCCCACCGGACCCTCTGAGGCCTGAGTGCCCCACAGCAGGGGTCCCTCCTGCCCTGGAGGAGGTCACCTGAGCCACATGGCCTGGCGCTGGGGAGATGCCAAGCCTGGCCACCTTGGGAGTTGGGAGGCTCCTTCTCAGGGGGCAAAGAGCAGAGCCCCCATGCTCACCTCGGCCGCCTCCTTCTCAAACTTCTCAATGGTCCTCTTGTCAATGCCCCCGCACTTGTAGATGAGGTGGCCCGTGGTGGTGGACTTCCCGGAGTCCACGTGGCCAATGACCACGATGTTGATGTGGGTTTTCTCCTTACCCATTCTGCTGGGAGTATGAGGGGCTGGCAGGACCCGGGGTGCTCTGGCTCAGGGCGAGGGGGGCTGCAATGATTCTGTGGGGCCAGTGGTAGGGGGAGACGGGTGGTGAGGAGCCCCGAGGAGACCCGCAGAGACTGTCCTGGCCAGGCTGGGCCCACGTCCCTGCCCACAAACCAAGCCCCAATGTTTGGTGGGGAGAAAAGAGTCCCCCCCACCACCCTGCTGGGCCTGGCAGGGGCCAATAGAGGCTGTGCCCTGCCCCCACCCGGCATGTGAGCCCCAACAGCCCCATCTGCTGTAAATAACTGGGCACTGGAGCCCTCAGCCCGTCCTTGCAAAGGGGTTAGCCTCCATTCTGGAGGGACCACGCAGCGCCCAGCTGGGTGCGCCCGTGACCAGCAGAGCTGGGTGATGAGTCACCTGCCCAGCGCTCCAGGGCCCTGTCCTCCATGCTCACTCCCCTCCCCAGGCAGGGCCAGGGACACTGCGCCCCACCCCCACCCACTGCCACCAGGGAGAGATGGCCACTGCTCCCCACTCCCCTCCTCAGGCAGGGACGGCGCCATCTTCCCCTCATCCCTGCCGGGCAGGCTGGACCAGAGCCCCAACAGAGATGCACTGCCCAGATTAGGGACCCAGAATAGCTCAAACCCCCCCCAGACTCTCACAGGGGCAGACAGTGGCCAGGAGGTGGGGGGTTCCTGTTCCAGCCGGAGGAGGGAGGACCCTGCCCAGCCAATCCCAGCAAGTACCAGGTCGAGATGCCCTCAGCCCCGTAGGGGGCATCTGGGGACCCTCCCTTCCCTCCTCTCTGGTCAGAGCCCTGGGTCACAGCCCCATCCCATCGCAGAGGTCAGTGGAGAAACCCACACTGCCCCTCGGGGACAGGCGGCTGGGGGAGGGAAATCCTGGGGTGGGAACACGGGTGGGGGTGGGGAGGGCCCCCAGATCTCACCGCCTCCCTCAACGTCCTCTGGCCCAGCTCCCCGAGGCCCGACCCCATCGCCCCGGAGCCCGCAGGGTCCCCACGGCCCCAAGGTCAAGGCTACAGGGCGATCGCTGCCCAGGACCAGGCCTGCCGCCCCCCAACCCCCGCCCCGGCCCAGCCCGGCCAAGGCGGGGACCTCCAGGAGCCGGAATCCGGGCGCGCGGGGCGGGTGCGGGGCCCGGCCGCCCTCTGCGCCCAGGACCGGCCCCGGGGGACCCTCAGCGTCCGGCGGGGGCGGGGCGGGGGCCGACCGTCCTTACCAGGAGCCGAGGTCTCAGCCAGAGGGACTGGCGGCGCCGGCGCGGCGGTTTTATCTCCGGGAGGGGGTCCACCTATTGACGGTGGCGGCGCAGTGCACCGCGCCCTGCAGCACGGCAATGCGGAACGCGCGGGGGGCGGGGCGGCGCGGACGGACGCGGGGGGCCGGCGGGTGGGGGGGGGGAGCGCGCGGCAGCGCGGGGAGGACGGAGGACGGAGGCGGCGAGGGGAGCGCGCGGCGGGCCCGGGAGGAGGGGCGAGCGGCTGGAGCCGGCTCAGGGCAGGGAAAAGCGGTCCCGGGGCCGGGCCGCAGGCGGGGGCAGGGAGCAGATGCACTGCACCCCGGGAGACGCTCCCAGGCCCTGCTCTTGGGGGATGCCCAGGGGCTCTCCCTAATGAGGTCCGGGGCTCAGGCCTCAGGGTAGAACCCCGGAATCTGCTGGTTTCCAGCCACTGTCCTCATGTGCCTGCCCTCCTGGGCACACGGTGACAGGCCAGAGGCTCTGCCGGCGGATTCAGCCCAGAACCACCCTCCCCCTGAGACCCTGGTCTCCCACCATGCAGGGAACGCTGGAAGCCCGCTCCCAGACCCACGGACATCTTCCAGGGACAGCCCCCTCCCCGTGCACCTACCGCCAGCCGCTGCTGGGAAACAGTGCCAGCCAAGGGCCTGAGTCAGGTCCAGACACCCAGGCCCCCCGCCCAGTGCTCCACCTGGCTGCACCCCAGTGCCTGCAGCTGGTCCTCATATGAGATCAGGATGCCAAAGACCCGGCCTCGCTCTGTAGAAAGTGGGGAGTCCCTGAGGTCCTGGGCACACGGGTAATGCCAGCATGGGCTGTGAGGAGGGGACGTGGCCCGGTGTGGGCTGTGAGGAGGGGACATGGCCCGGCGTGGGCTGTGAGGAGGAGACGTGGCCCAGTGTGGGCTGTGAGCAGGGGATGTGGCTGCCATGTGTTGCATGGAGACCAGAATCAGGGACTTCCTCCCAGAGCCCAAGACTGTGTCACCTCACCCAGGTGTTCCTGTCTTCCCTCCCACACTGCCCCCGCCCCCGACTTGGATCTTCCTGCCAGCACAGTCTCAGGAGGGGTGTGCTGAGTGGGGGCAGAGCCCGGGCACCTGTCCTCTCAGCCCTGAGTGCCCACTGGGTGCAGATGTGGAGGCATCAGGTCCGGCCCAGCACCTGCCACTAGGCAAAGCCACGGGGATCCCCAGAGCCCAGACCCCTGCCTGGCCCACTGGCAGGTGTGAGGAGGAAGGAAAGGCAGGGGCCCAGGAGTGGCTGGGGCCAAGCAGTTCTCCCCAGCCCGTGGACAGGGCCTCTCAGGAGGACACTGGTCTGTGGCTGCATCACCCCATAGGAGTCCAGGGCCACAGACAGGAGGGGAGGCAGAGAGGGCTGCCAGATGCCCCAGCACTTCCGAGTGCTGCTGATGCCATCAAACAGGAGCCAGGAATAAAAATAACCGCCTGGCGAGAAAGCAAGGCCCACCCCACCCCACCCAGCTGGTCTCCATATTTAACGCCTCCCTTGCAGCCGAAGGTTAGGGCAGGATTTGGGAGGCGGGCTCACTGCAGGCGCTGGATTGACCCCAGCTGTGTTGGATCAAAGTGGGCAGGAGGCCAGGATCCCTGGGATGCCCACCCCACTCCCCCGAGGGATCACCAGGACTCTGGGCTACCTTTTCCAGACACCCTTCACCCCCAGCTCCTGGCTCTCCCACGGCAGTGCTGGGGGCTCACATGTGCTGGGGGTGTCTTGCCACCCAGAGGAGTGGCCCCTGAGAGTGGAACGTGGTGTCCTCCCCACAGCACCTGGGCAAGGGTGTCGGTGGCTCCTCCAAAGGGTCTCTTGGGTGCCAGGACATGCTCAGTCCACAGTGCTGCCCTTCAGGGCCCTGAGAGCTGCCCACTCAGTGCCCGTAGACACTTGGAGCACACAGCTGACGGGGCTGCGGTCACCAGACTGAATGCCGACACACTGATGGTCCGAGCCGCCGCATAGACTGGGTAGTGCTGAGGGACCGCCAACCACGGAATGCTCGCTGCTGAATAACTGCCGTGGTCTGACCACGTCCCCGAAGTTGGAAACTTAATCCCCAGTGTGACAATGTTCGGGGCTGGCGCTTTGGGAAGGTGTTTTGGTCATAAAGGGTTTGCCCTTCTGAATGGCTTCGTGCCCTATAAACAGGGCTCATGGCCCCTTCTCCTGCTCGTCCACCTGAGGACGCAGCAGATGCTGGCACCGGAACCCTGCACTTCCCAGCCTCCAGACTGTGAGAAAGAAACTTCTGTTTACTTATAATAAACAGAATTTATAAATTTATAAAGCAAACTTTTTAAATTACCCAGTCTCAGGTTCTGTCACAGCAGAACAAGCAGGCAAAACCCTTGCCAGCAGCTGGGTAGCAGCAAATGACTTCGAGTACAAGCATCCTAACCAGCCACAGCCAGCTCACCCAGCTGTGTGAGTTCACAGCGTACCGGGACGGGGACCAGGGCCATGCGTGTGCACAGTGTGTGGGGGTGGGAGCGGGGACCGAGGCCACAAGGCAGGCCCCGCAAGGCTGGCGGAGGACCCTGAGAACCTGGGAGGAAACTGGGCACAGAGAAGCCAAGATTCCTGTCCAAAGCCACACTGGCAGGTGAGGGGTTCAGGAGGCCTGGGCCAGGCCATGTGGCTTCCACATGGAAGTCTGGGGCCCACCCTGACCATGGTCTGTGCTTTCCCTGCCCTCCCCCAGGTCAGGTGTTGGGCCCCTCTTCCTCCATCTGAGTCCCTGGTGACAATACCTCCCTCACCAACAGCCTGGGGGGTGTGCAGGGGGAATGGCGAGCCGAGAGGGCACCAACCAATCAGGGCTCCTCTGGGGGAGGCCCCGCCCCTCCTCGCCCCCTCCCAGAGCCCCCAGGACCATCCCTGAGCTGTTTGGGGAGACACAGGCAACCCCTCCTTTGGCTGGCTAGGGTTTCACGAGCCTCGGGAAAGAAGATGCAGCTAAAATTAACCGCTATCAAGCTGTCAGCCCCGGAAATAAACCTGCCTCCCATTGGCTGCTGGTGACGCCACTGCCGGGTTAATAATAGCCTCCGAGTGCCTGACAAGCCACCTGTGTTTGGGGCACAGCCAGGCCATCACCCCGGGACCACTGCCGCAGGCAGGTGGAGGCTGGCGGCCCAGAAGTGGACGAAAAGGAGAGTGGACGAAAAAGAAAGTGGACGAAAAAGAAAGGAGAGTGGCAGGGTGGGGAGCAGGGCTGAGGCGGCTCTCTGGCCCCCAGGGTCTCAGGATGACCTCAGCCTTGGTCTGGCCCCAGGGCAGGTGTGGATTCAGCTCCTGGTCACGGAGCATCTCATCTGCTACCCCACCTGGGTCCTCAGATGGCCACCAGGACAAGGCCCTCCCCAGTGGCCATGCCTTGGGGCTGGCTCCCAGGGGACCGGGCACGCCCTGGAGGCAGGGAATGAAGAAGTCTCCATGGCAGCAGAGGAGTCCCTGCGTCTGGAGCCTCCCTTCAAGGAGCAGCTCACATCCCCCAGATCAGAGGCTCTGGGGCCGGGCTGGCAGTGGGCAGCATGCCTGCAGGTCAGGCCACAGGCTGGGGCCAGCTGCAACCCCAACAGCCCACCCTCCAACCCAGCATCTGGGTGTGCTGAGGCAGGCCTGGGTCTACCAGGGAGTCCCAGGAGGGATGTAACCCCTCGGAGAGGCGGAAGGGCCACCTGGCCTGCCACCCTCACCTCCAGGGCCCAGCTGGGATCGTTGCCATGGTGAGCAGCAGCAGCAGCAGGAGGCCCCTCCCTCCAGGCCCTGCTGCTGGGGAGCCCAGCACCCACCCCAGTGCGGAGCAGCCAGTGCGCACTCCTGCCACAAGCAGCACTTTCTGGGCTTCTGGGCTTCCAGCTGCAATGCCCCCAGCCCCTCCCAGCCCCTGGCTGTTACAGCCCATTGCAGGCTGGGTCACCTCTTAGACCCAAGAAGGGCAGCCGCTGGGGTCGGTGCAGGGGTGCCATGCCCTCCAGTGCCCAGAGACAGAGGGGAGAATGTGGGTAGGCTCTGCAGACCACCAGCCCCGCAGCTGCCTCCTCTGGGCCCCGGAGAAAAAGGGGCCATTGTGTCTCATCCTGCAGCTGGTCCAGAGAGAATGGGGGATCCAGCGTCTGTGGTCAGGTCTGTAGAGAATGGGGGGTGCAGCGTCTGTGGTCAGATCTGGAGGGAATGGGGGGTCCAGCCTCTGTGGTCACGTCTGAAGGAATGGGGGATCCAGCATCTGTGGTCAGGTCCGAGGGAATGTGGGGTCCAGGGTCTGTGATCAGGTCTGTAGAGAATGGGGGGTCCAGCATCTGTGGTCAGGTTCGGAGGGAATGGGGGGTCCAGCCTCTGTGGTCACATCTGAGGGAATGGGGGATCCAGCGTCTGTGGTCAGGTCTGTAGAGAATGGGGGGTCCAGCCTCTGTGGTCAGGTCCAGAGGGAATGGGGGGTCCAGTGTCTGCAGTCAGGTCCAGAGAGAATGGGGGGTCCAGCCTCTGTGGTCAGGTCTGGAGAGAATGGGGGGTCTGGCATCTGTGGTCAGGGCCCCCTCAAGGGCCCACTGAGAGCAGAGCTTTCTTCCTATGGCCCCACCCGAGGTCCTATCTTTCCTATGCACCTGCACCAGGTTTAAGGGGGAATCTCTCAAGGTAGGGAAATTTCCCTGGGGAACCTGAAGCTCATTAGCAACTCTGGAGGTCCAGTGTTCACCCCTTCGAATAACCCTTCCCTCAATGAGGCAGCTGGGAATCTTATCAAGGGAATAACTGGCTTCATGAGCCTGACTGCACCTCGGGGAAGAGCCTCCTAGGGCCACTGCCCATCATCGCCTACAACAGAGACTCAGAGCCTCCCCACCCCTGGAGGGACCTCCCCACACCACCAGGAGCTGAGCGGCTGGGCCAGGGCAGGAGGAAAGGCAGGGGGCACACAGAAGGAACGTCTGCCTGTTTAAAGACGAGGCTTTTTTGAGCGTGAATAGAGAAAACGGACACCTTGCACATGTGCCTGCTGAGTTACCACCAGGAGAACACACCCAGCCAGGAAACGACGTTCCCTCCTGCCCTCAGTAAAGGTGAGTTCTGACACCAGGATCACGTTTGCCAGTTGGTCAACTTCACATAAAGGGAACACAATGCCAGCACATAGCCTTTTGTCTGGTCCTTTCACACACCTTTCACCGTGTCTGTGAGATGCATCCACACTGTCCCATGCAGCAGGCATTGGTCTGTTTTCATTACTGGACCACATTCCACTTCCTGTTCTGCACGACTGCAAATACAGCCGCCACGAAGACTTCTGTGCGTGTCTCCTGCACGTGTCTGTCTCCCGTGTGGGTGTGCCTGCCTAGTATTACCCCAGGATGTGTTTCAGTCACACGAAACGTGCATCACACCAGCCACTAGTTTACTGCCTTGGCTTGAAATTTAACCTTTGTGGGGCTGTTGGCCCCCCAGGGTCGTGGGTGTCCCTATGCTGTGCTGAGGTGCAGGATCCGAGAAGTAAAGAGACAGGACACTGAAGAACTGGAGAAGAGCAGCTGGACTCGGGGGGCCACGCCACCTGTGAACAGAGACAAGCAAGACCCGAAAGCCCAGAAGCGTCTGTATTTATTAGGTATAGGTGGGGGAAGGGTCGTGAGTGAGGTCATCTATAGGCTTAGTGATAGGACATACATAATCATGTGAGTAGCAGGCGAGGGAGCCACCCATTAGGTCACCTGGGCAGAGAGGTGGGCCGTGTGTAGTAGGGGGGCCGTGCCATGCACAGTAGTAGAGGGTCGTGTGCAGAAAAGGGTCCACCCCCATTAGGTTACGGAGGCAAGAAGGTGGGCTGTGTGCAGCAGGTGTCATGCCCAACACGTCTTATCTGGGGGCTTGAGACTTCAAAGCATTTCTAATAGACGGA
>CAUYQU010085592.1:0-48069 GCA_963574635.1 Cheracebus regulus
ACACACACACACATAAGCTGGTGGTGGTAGTGTGTACCTGTAGTCCCAGCTACTCGAGAAGATGAGGTGGGCGGATCGCTTGAGCCTGAGAGGCAGAGGCTGCAGTGAGCCACAGCCTGGGGAATAGCCCATCTCAAAAAACTAAAAAATAAATAAACAAAATATTATATATCAAGATGGAATATTATTTGGCAACAGAAATGTAGAAAACACTGATACATGTGACAACATGAATTAACCTCAAAAACATTATGCTAAGTGAAAGAAGCCAGACTCAAGAGACTATATATTATTGTATGATTCCATTTACATAAAATTTCCAGAAAAGGAAAATCTATACAGACAGAAAGTGGATCAGTGGTTGCTTGGGGCAGGCGTTAAGAGCAATGATTGACAGGCCTAAGATAATTTTTTTTGAGGGTGGTGAAAATGTCCTAAAACTTATTTGGGGTGACAGCTGCAAAATCTATAACTTTAAAAAAATCATTGGATTATATATTTACAATGAGTGCATTATATGTAAAATATACATCAATAAAGATATTAAGATAAAGTAATTAATCCTCTAACAGCCCACGCAATAGTTTAGTCATCTACATGGCTTGATATACCTCCAATCTAGTCCTTTCAACAAAGAACAGAAGAGTCTAGTAAAATGAGGAGTCTTCGGGATTGGAATGGTTCTAGCCTCATTCTCTCTAAATAATTCTACCCAAACAATATTTAGGAATATTTTTTAAGTGGCATAAACACCATAATAGTTACATACACATATTTTTAATCTTTTCAGTTCTAGAAAGGGAGTTTTGTGATAGTCCAAGGAAAATCAGTCTTGACACTGAATTATAAGTTAACATTTCAGCAGACATGCTATGTTGTATGAAATCTTCCCACATTAGCAGTCAGAATACAGGGGACAACATCACCTCCTTTGCCTCCAGAGGTCTAAAGGGGCAGTGGAAAAAGATCAGAGTGTCTTCAAGAGTCTTATAAGTTCTCTCTTCTCAAGAACATAAGGAAAATTAAGCATTATTTTTTCTCTCAATGGTTTTGCCTTTTATAGTGATAAATAATTCTTACAGACAGCTTACTATGCGCCATGTACTGTTTCAAATATAAAATGTATTAACTAATTTAGTGCTCATAACAACTCTATGAGGTCAGTTCTATTTTATCCCCTTTTACAAATGAGTAAATAGAGCACAGAGAGGTTAAGTGACTTGTCCAAGATTACACAGCAAGCTAATGTGGTGGAGACAGGATTCAAACTAAACAGATAACTCAAGTCCTTTCTCTTAAACCCTCCATCTCATGTACTGAGAGGCATTAAATCTCAAGGTATAAGTAAAAGATAAGTAACTTTTTTCATTCTGCCTTTTCCTGTTTTTTTTTTCTTACAGGCTGTAGTGCAGCAGCACAATCTTGGCTCACTGCAACTTCCGCCTCCCAGGTTCAAATGATTCTCCTGCCTCAGCCTCCCAAGTAGCTGAAATTACAGGCACCCCCACCACCTTGCCTGCTAATTTTTTGTATTTTTAGTAGAGACAGGCTTTTACCATGTTGGCCAGGCTGGTCTCAAACTCCTGGCCTCAAGTGATCCACCCACCTCAGCCTCCCAAAGTGCTGGGATTACAGGCATGAGCCACCGAGCCTGGCCTGAAAAGCATTTTTTAAAAGAGAAACCCAGACCCTTGGAGAAATGACTGATTGCTGATTCCGGGGTTGAAGAAAGAAAAGTATAAAATGAGCCTGGAACATCTTATTGTTCCAGAAAGTAAGAGAATGTGTGCTAAAAACAAAAAACAAAACAAAACAAAAAACCCATGAGGACTTCTAGGGACTGAATTTTGTCCCCTACAAATTTATTTATTGAAGCCTTAACTTACCATTGACTATATTTGAAAACAGGGCTTTTAGGAGGTAATTAAGTTTAAATTAGGTCATAATAGTAGGACCTCAATTTGATAGGATTGGTAAACCTATAAGTAGAGAAGAAAGAGACTTCTCTCTTTCTCTGTCTTCACCAGGATGCACTAAGGAAAGACCATATGAGCACACAGAGAGAAGACAGCTGTCTGCAAACCAGTATGAGTGCCCTCACCTGAATCCAATCATGCTAGCTCCCTGATCATGGACTTCCAGTCTTTAGAACCATGAAAAAATAAATGTTGTTGTTTAAGACACCCAGTCTATGATATTTTGTCATGGCAGCCTGAGCTCACTAAAATAAGAACATGTCAAAAGAATAGCCAGGTTGATGTTCTGTCTGACAAAATCTCAGACAATTTAAGCATCAATATAATATAAATAATGTCAGTAATGGATTATAACCCACTGAAAAATTAAGAATCTTGAGCTCATGCTAACATAAATTATACAAGTAAAAATAAATGTTCTTCCTTATAGCAGAACACTAACTAAGAGAAGAAATGATGACATCAGAAAACATCAATGGATGCTTAAACTGGTGAGTAAAAACATCATAAGGAATAGTATATTTATATAGTCTCAATGTAACTCCCTACAAATATAAGAGCTACAGTGAAACCCAAGTCTCCCATCTTCCTAATCCAGGTTTCTAAACAGGAAGCATCAGAACTCAGCATCAGAACTCCCTACAAGTTATTTGTTAATTATAAAGAGGAAATAGCAACTTTACAGTAGAGACTGCAAATACTACCTTAACCACGTAGTCAAAATTAATATCACCAATATCAAGACCAACTGACATCATCTCCTGATACAACTCACCAAAAAGGACACAATGTCAATTCAGTGATATTTCTGGAAAAAAAAAAGTGTGAAAGAAATAGGATAAAATGTAAGCAACTGGTGAATCTGAATAAAGAGAAAATAGGAGTTCTTTCTACTATTCTTTCAACTTTTCTGTAAGCTTGAAAATATATTTACCCATGACATAGTTTACCTATGTAACAAACCTGCACATGTACCCCTGAACTAAAAAGTTAAAAAAAAAAAAAGAAAATCTATCTAAATGCATACACAGTTTAAAAAAACATATGGGCCCAAGCCCCACCCCAGACTAATAAAATCATATTCACTGGGGGTATGGGACCCAGGCATCCATGTTTTTGTTTCTATGTTTGTTTTTTAGGCTGCTTGGGTGATTCTAATGTGCCTCCTAGGTTGACAGCCCCTATAGGGCTCAGAGGATAGTGACATTCTGAAATTATCTGGACCTGTGGGTACCAAAGTGAATGGTTTAGATCAGTTCCCAACCAGCAGCAGCACCTGAGCACCCGGAGACTGGTAACAAATGCAGACTCTTGGGCCTCACCCAGACCTACTGAATCTGATACTTTCGGTGGTGGACCAGCAATCTGTGCTTTAATAGGCCTCCTGGGGGTTCTGACATTCAGGAAAGTGTGAGAACTATGGGCTATATTACTTCTCAGGTAACTAACAGTGTTCTTCTATTTCCTTTTTTTTTTTTTTAATTGTGGTAAAACACATACACACACACAATATACTATATTGGTCAGTCAGCATAGACTTCCAGCCCCACATCACCTTTCCCAAATGTCTTCACAAAGTCCAGACACAACAGTGAAAGTGCGGATTTTACTCTACCGTTCCAATTCTTAGTTCCTTCCTGCTGGTGATCTCATTTCCCTGCCCTCCTCTCTACCTGTGCCATGTACCCCATCTCTTTGTACTTCCCCTACTGGTCGGTCCCCCACACAAGTTCTGCTGCAACCACCACTAACTCCTTTAAACTAACCTATCCTCTCCATCACTCTCAAGCCACATTCTCTGAATCTGTCCAGGAAACAAAGAATCAGTGCAGAATTAACAATGTACTGAAAAAGACCAGGGCGCTTTCCCAAGTATGAGGCTGTACCACTGGTGTTAGCTGTGATAATTTTTAGGTGGTACAGGAGACAGAATTAAGTAACATCAAATCACATGGTGCAAAAGTTGCTCCCGTTCAAGTCTGTTTCAACTCTTCTGAAAACATCAGGGAAAAAGTCCCAAACACCCTAAAACACTCGCTAATCTCCCTTTTTAACAGGGAGATCAGGCCTCGGGGCTCTGAGCCTTAGGGAGAAGTCTCTGAGCTGTTTGGTCTTCATTGTATGTATTTTTACAACTTACTTTCTATTTGTGGGAAGTGATACTGGTTTTCCATTTCTAGCTCTGATGCCAAGTTGCTTTTTTAAAATAAATGTGCTTAAATTAAAAAGCAAGTAGTTTAAAGCACACATTAAACAAATAATCGTAGAGATGTTAGAAGTTGAAAAACTGAGAGAATGAGGACCTGGGCTTCTTCTCTGTGAAATCTTCACCCCACATACATCATTTTGGTGTCTTGGAGACTGCATCCTACCATGATCTAATCTATGAGGCAACAGGAAAGGAATGGAGTCTTCAGCCAGACTGTCCCAACACAGGGGCTGGCAGAGCCTAATTCTGGTCATCCTCCTGGTCCCTAAACCTTCCGGAAACCCAGGGACTGGAAAGGGATCCTAAACAAATCTGCAGCTGTTGGAACCTAGATCCTAGTGAGCCAGATGTGCGCAGTGGTGGGGACAGGGATGGCTGATAAATGTGGGCAGATCCCTAAACTGCATCCAACCCTCCTGCACTTTCTTTCTTAACACCCTTCATCTAACATGTAGGAGAATGAAAGTAGATCCTCATCTCTCATCTTAAGCAAAAATCAACTCAAGACGGATCAAGCACTTAAATCTAAGACCTGAAACTATAAAAATTCTTGAAGAAAACATCAGAAAAACCCTTCTAGACATTGGCTTAGGGAAAGATTTCATGACCAACAACCCAAAAGCAAATTCAACAAAAATAAAGATAAATAAATGGGACTTAATTATCAAGAGCTTCTGCACAGTGAAAAAAACAGCAGAACAGACAACCCATAGAGTGTGAGAAAGTCTTTACAACCTATACATCCAACAAAGGACTAATACCTAGAATCTACAAAGAACTCAAACAAATTAGCAAGAAAAAAAATTAGCAAACAAATTAGTAAGCCCAAACAAAAGTGGGATAAGGACATGAACAGGTCTCAAAGAAGATACACAAATTGCTAACACACATATGAACAAATACTCAACATCACTAATGATCAGGGAAATACAAATCAAAGCCACAATGCGATACTTTATTCCTGCAAGAATGGCCATAATCAAAAAAATAATAGATGTTGGCAAGGATGTAGTGAAAAGGGAACACTTCTACACTGCTGGTGGGAATGTAAACTAGTACAACCACTATGGAAAACAGTGTGGAGATTCCTTAAATAACTAAAAGCAAAACTACCATTTGACCCAGCAATCCCACTACTGGGTATCTACCCAGAGGAAAAGAAGTCATTATATGAAAAAGAGACTTGCACATGTATGTTTATAGCAGCACAGTTCACAATTACAAAAATATGGAACCGGCCCAAATGCCCATTAATCAACGAGTAGCTAAAGAAATTGGGATATATATATATATATGTATATATATATATATATGATGGAATATAACTCAGCCATAAAAAGGAATGAATTAATGGCATCCACAGCAATCTGCATGAAAATGAAGACTATTATTCTAAGTGAAGTATCTCAGAAATGGAAAGTCAAACATCATATATTCTCACTTATAAGTGGGAACTAAGCTATCAGAATGCAAAGGCATAAGAATGACACAATGGACATTGGAGACTCGGGGGAAACAGTGGTGAGGAATAAAAGACTACATATTGGGTTCGGTGTATACTGCTCAGGTGATGGGTGCATCAAAATCTCAGAAATCACCACTGAAGAACTTACTCATGTAACCAAATACCAACTGTTCCCCCCTAAAAAAAACCTATGGAAAAAAAATTAAAGGTTAAGGAAAAATAAATAAATGAAACTAGTATTGATTTGGGTTATTTCAGTTTGTGTTCACCAAATAATAGTTGTTCAAAATAATTTAGAAAATGCTGAAAAAAAAACCCCACTGATCTAGAGGAATTTAGATCAAAGCAAAGCAATTTCTAACATTCCCCATACCATGTGCATCTGACCTATGATTTTTCCCTTGACCTTAAAGACTTACAAAGGGCATCATTATGAGTAATTGCAAAACCATTATGAAAATCAAGTCCCTATTTTAGATGACTCCTCATGCTCAGTATAAAAGATCTTACTCAAAACCTTGGTGTTTTCATTCCAAAAGGAACTTCTTTTAATGCTGCAAGCAGCATTACAATTTTAAAAGAGAAAAAATACATTCCAGTAATTAAATGCAAATCACGAGAGCTCAGAATTCAGGGCCCTGTCTCTGGAGTGCCTAGATTCAGCACTGGGAGAAGCAAATAACTGAGAAAAGGAAAGAGGATGTCGCCCTGTCTCCCTCCCTAGGACCCTCCTCCTCAGCTAACCAGTGCTCTCCTGGCTCAAAGAAATGTGGAAATTGGTGGTTTTTTCCCAAGGATGATAACTGTCTGAAGCTGCTGCCCTCCGAGGGTAGTTTGGGTCAGAAGACATCTACACCTGCTCTGCTATGTAGTCTTGCCATCTCTAAGGGCTTGATTTGCTGGCTTGTTTACTGGAGTCAGAAACAGAATAAAGGTAACTCACTTCAAAGTCTAGATTCAAATGCTACTCCTAGAAGATGCCTTCAGGACCCTCCCTGACTCCCAGTTAGAAGGGACTCTGCGTTTCCTGTGGCATTGAAGTCAGAATGTTTGTTCTTATTTCAAGCACTAGTACTGGAACATCTGCTCATTCCATGAAGTTCCTGAGGTTGCATGAGGCACTGTGCTGAGGTCTGGGATACAACAGTGACCGATAATTCTCCACTCTTATGAGCTTCATTTACGGAGTTCAGGGAGGCAGGAGTTGGTCAAATAAACACAAAAATAAATGCAACATCACAAATCATAGTGAGTGCCATTTAAGTATATTAAAAGAATTTACTAGTCAAGAAGTATCAGCAGAATAAATAGCAGGTGCAAAGGACCCATGTCAGACAGGTGAAGAGGGACATGAGCGCAACTGCAAGAAGGCCAATATCACTTTTGCAAAGAGCAGGTGAGAGGTGGCGCTCCAGAGGTAGCAGAGGTCAGCCATGCAGTGCTTTGAAGGCCACAGAGACACATTTTATTACTATCACCATAGCAATGGGAAGACATGAAACCATTTTCAGCAGAGAAACAACATGATTGGGTTTGCATTTTGAAAGATCCCACTGGCTTCAGTAGAGAAGATGGACTTTGAACAAGCAGCAAAGATGCCTGTGGGAAGGAGAGTAATTCAAAGACCTTCAGTTGTCCTGGCAAGAGATGTTGAATGTTGGATCACAGAGGTGGTGATGGAAATGGGGAGATGTATTTTGTCTGATGTTGGTCAAATTACTTCTTTCTGCATCTCCATTTCCTCATCTGTAAATGGGAGTAATAAGCCCACTCACCTCCCAGTGCAATGAGATGGGATGTAGAAAGGACCTGGCACATCCTGATGATAGCCATTGTTATACTGATGATCTCTGTAAGTCTCGTAAGACGCTTTTCAGGTCACATCTTTTTAAATAGTTGTTTGTCCACATTGTTCGTTCCATCTGTGTGGCTTTATGTTATTTGAAGGCATAGTCTCTCCCTGCTGGATTCACTTTATAACAAGTTAGTTCTCCCACCAGGATGATCAGCACCCAGAAAGTGTAAACAAATATTAGTGGGGAAAACTGACTTGAATGGCCCAGATGGTGGCACACAGCCAGGCTCCCTAACCACTTGAGTTAATCCATCACAAATGTGTTGGCCAGTGCTTTGCAAGGTGTGATTCTCCAGGTGTGACTTCCATGGAGGAGATACTCAAATCTGATCTGTCTTCAAAAAAGAATGGGTTGTACAGCCACTGACATCCTCTGGCTTCAGAGCCCTCAGGATCCACTTTCGCTTTTGAGCTGAGGTCACATTCTGCCAGAGCAGTCCTTAGCCAGTGACAGGGCATAATGGGGACATGGGGCCTGGCCACTTCTTCCCAACACAGGGCTCCTCTCATGGGCAACCTCTGCTCCAAAGCTTTCTGTTAGGTTGGCAGAGACTGTCTGGTCTGCATGGTGGTCTGAGGCCCTCCTTTGAACAATTCTGCTTTCTACCGTCCCCATTTTATTTTTCCCAAGTACTTATGCACCCTCAATAAACTTCTTGTACAACTAACTCCATCTCAGCATCTATTTCCTGGAGAATCCAACTGGCTCACCTTGGAGGAAAATAAACTAAAAGCTACAACATGAAGAAGCATATACAAGAACCAGGTAAGTTAAATAACTCGAAGCTATCTCTTGTCCCAAAGGATTAAAAACTCCAAGTGCTGTGAAAGAGAACTATCTAATTAATTAAGTTGGCTCAAACTGCCAGGAAGCTTTCTGAGCAACAGCAGATGTTGGGGCTTCAAGAAAGATTACTCCCTGCTTTTGGCCAGAATCCCAGGGGTCATTTACGGCGGTGATGTTGCCAGTTCTTCTCCCCTTCTGGCCAACACCTCTCAATCCATTATTTGGGATACTAATTATAAACCTGGGACAAGAGCCTAATCTCCCAGCAAGGAAAACTCTGTCGGTCTACTTTACCTATCCCTGCCTTGGAAATTGTTATGGATCTCAGGCTAAAAGATAGTAGAGGCTGGGCACGGTGGCTTATGCCACTAATCCCAGCACTTTGGGAGGCCGAGGCGGGTGGATAACAAGGTCAGGAGTTTGAGACCAGCCTGACCAATATGGTGAAACTCTGTCTCTACTAAAAACACAAAAATTAGCTAGGCATGGTGGTACGCACCTGCAGTCCCAGCTACTCGAGAAGCTGAGGCAGAAAAATCGCTTGAACCCAGGGGTGAAGGTTGCAGTGAGCCAAGATCTCGCCACTGCACTCCAGCCTGGACGACAGAGAGAGACTTCATCTCAAAACAAACAAAGAAAAAAATGAAAGTAGATGGAGACAAGAGAAAAAGCATCCCTCACACAACCTTCAGGTCTTCCATTGGAGAGATAGCCCCATTCTAGGAGGGAACAGTTATTACTATAATTTGGGAGATATTTTGGCAGGTTTTAGAAAATCTATTCCAAGTTTAGTTTAGTCTCAATTTCTAGAACATCAAGCCACTTTTGGGGAGACAAGGGTGACAAGAAAAGCTGACAACATGGTGGCAATCCTAACGATAATAGTAAAAGCAATTAGTATTTATGGAGCAATAAATATTTTTGTAGCTTGGAAGGGGAAATTTTTACAGAATTACCTTATCTAATCATCACAGGAACTCCTAGACATTGGTGATATTTTCATCAATTATTTCAATGAGGACACAAAGGCTCTGATATGGTCTGGATGTTTGTTCCCTACAAATCTCATGTTGAAATGTGACCTCCAATGTTGGAGGTAGGGCCTGGTGGGAGCTGATTGGATCATGGGGGCAGTTCCCTCATGAATGGCCTAGCACCATCCCCTTAGTAATGAGTGAGCTCTCATGGTTAGCTCACATGTAATTTGGTTAAGAGTATGGCACTGATACCCTTCTTTCTTGTTCTGTATCTTGCCATGTGATATGCTGCCCCCTTTCACATTCCACCATGATTGGAAGTTTCCTGGGGCCTCACCATAAGCCAAGCTGATGTCAGCACCATGCTTCCTATACTGTAGTCTGCAGAACCATGAGCCAATAAAACCATTAAACCTCTAAACCTCCCATCTTTACAAATTAGCCAGCTTTGGGCATTTCTCTTTTTTTCTTTTTTTTTTCCCCCTCACTCTATTGCCCAGGCTAGAGTTCAGTGCTGTGATCTCTGATCACTACAACATCCACCTTCTGGGTTTAAGCGATTCTTGTGCCTCAGCCTCCTAAGCAGCTGGGATGGCAGACATGTACCACCATGCCCAGCTACCGTGGGTGTTTCTTTATAGCAACACAAGAATGGACTAACATGGGCTCAGAGAGGTTAAGTAACTTGTCTAAGGCCACAGAGCTAGTAAGAGGCAGAGCTAGAATTCAAACTGAGGTCTCTCCAGAATCAATGACTACCGTTATCCTCCTTTCCTCCACTGTTCTAGATCACTCTTGCACTGAG
The DNA here is from genome assembly GCA_963574635.1 of Cheracebus regulus. Lineage (NCBI taxonomy): Eukaryota > Metazoa > Chordata > Mammalia > Primates > Pitheciidae > Cheracebus > Cheracebus regulus. The sequence goes on from CAUYQU010085592.1 coordinate 10,075, forward strand.
GCACTCTTGCTCTGAGATACGCATCCCCCTCACAGACATGGAGTGGATGCCTCAGTTGCTGCATCATTTTAACAAGTATCTATTCTCTGCTCTGTGCCATGCCCTATGGTAGGCAGTGGGAAGAAAAGAATGAATGATCCTTGACATCAAGAAGCTCAAAGACTATCTGGGAAGATACTAATATAGCAATTTCTTTTATTTTCTGTAAAGGGAGACCCACTCTCAACTATGAGGAGTAGATGCTATCAGCAGTAACACTAACTTTTTGTTAAGGACAAAGAAAGTGAAGATGGGAAAATTGTCCAAAGACATACATCTAGTCATGAGAAAGCTGAAACCCAAACTAGCTAAACTGATATATCACAGCCCCTGAGTCAGCATCATTGAAAGAAACAACACACTTGGAATGAGGGAAGGGCTCGCCTTGCACAAGTTGGGATGTAATTTGCAGACATTTTACAGAGCAGAAAATACACGAGTCTCTGAAGGGTAGTGATCAATCATTTCAGCCATCTTAAATGAGACCAGAATAGACACAAGGAGAATCACAGCCACATAACTCTAACCGTCAAGGGTATTAACTAACCCTCAAAATGTTTCCTTTTCTTGAAGTTCTATGGCCATGGCCTTTGAATATTTCGGGGGCACAGGGAGATATGGGTTTTGGCGGCTGAAGCAATACCTATCTACAGATAAGAATATCACCAGAAATTCTAATAACCTCAGAGAATCTAAGAAACAAGAGAGTCCATATGTATGCAAGAATCCCTGCCCCTGACATGTTTACTCTGCCTGATGACCTCCAATGACAGAGAACTCTAGACTTAATTAGCCAGCTAATAGCTCTTTGGAGGCAGATTCTGTCTCTGTGGGCTCTACTTCTTCCCTTAGATTCTAAAGCAACATGGAATGTATCTGCTCTACGTTCAAGATAGAAGCTCTTCAAATAATTGGTACATAGCAATCTACTCACCCCTCTCACTTCCCCATTTCTCTCCATTCAGAAATGGAAACATTTATCCTTTCATTGATGTTATTCAGGAACCACGTCCAGCAGCCTGTACTTCCCTTTGTCATGCTCCTTTTAACAAGCCCAGTTTATCAATGTCCTCCTTAAAATACAGAATCCACACATGAGCATAACCAAAGATGATAATATTTGTGAAAGGGCTGTGAAAACGAGAGTAGGCAGAGGCAAAGGGTTATTATTATTTTTTCTCTAGGACTAAATAAAAATATAAATGTTATTTCTCTTAACACAAACCAGTTTGAAGAAACTATTCAATGTATTCACTCTGTCATTTGTTCATTCACTTCACAGGTATGTACTGACTCTAAAACTATGGCATGAGAGAGGGCCTGGGCACATAATGGTAAATAAGGTCAATCCTTAATTTTGTTTGGTCATTCTCAAGGTCAAGCTCTCTTCCCTTCCCTTCCCATCCTCCTCTTTCTCCCTGGGTGACCTTATCTATCTCCAAGGCTGAAGCCTCTTCCCAAATGTTCACCTGCCACCCAGCTCTAGATAACTTCCCTGATGTTTCCATCAGGAGGACCTTCAAGCTCCACCAACTCAATACATCCAAAGAAATTCATTACCTCCCTTTCCTCAAACTGACCCTCCTCTAGGGCATGGCACCACCATCCTCCCAGACACCAAGGCTAAGCTTCTTGCCACCACCAATTCCCTCACACCTCTCACCCTGTGACTATACCTCCTAATAGTATTCATATCCAGCCACTTTTCTCTTTTCTCTCCTGGCCCAGGTCCTTCTAATCTATCTTACCTGGACAAGTTCAATAACTTAACCTTTCTTCCTCTTTTCACCATTGTCCCTTATAATTTACTCCCCACTCAATAGCCAAAGACATCTTTTAAAAAACAAAAACTTGATCATTTCCGTCTCCTGCTTAAATAAAATCCTTCACTTATCTTACCAAAGTAGCCCACTAGGCCTGCATGGCCTGCCTTTTTCTATGCCACCAGCACCATTCCATTCCTTTACTCTCACTCCAATATTTAGTGGATAATCATTTTGATCTTCTTACAGTTCTTTCAAGGGGTGATAGTCCTTCCAATCACAGGCTGTTTGCACTCACTGGAATGCTCTGCTCCCCTGCCACTGTCTTGGCCAACCCATGTCTTCACCTAGCTAACTCCTTGTCACCCTTCAGATGCAGTTCAAACATCACTTCACTGGAGACACCTTCTTTAAGCACCACCCCCACACCCTGAGGTTCCCCCCCACAGCAACCTGTGCTTCCTATTCATTGTAGTTATGACTGTTGTCATTAAATAATTTGTTGTACCATTAATTGTTTGGTGTTTCCCTCCCATGAGAGTATAAGTTCAATGAAGGCTGAGACTATATCTGTGTATCTGTCTTACATTCCTGCAAATCCCTCCTGGCTAGCACCTGTGCCATATAAAAACAGAAAATCAATAAATGGATTACCAGGAGTGAAAAGTCAGAAAACAAAGATATAGCAGGTATATACAAGACAAAATATGTGACTGAATTTCATCAAAAATGGTTCTGCTGGAACACAAAAACCAGGCAAGAAATTTGAGTTCAAACCTTTCCTTTCCACCAGCTCATATATATATATAAACATAACCTTGATTAGTGATTTAGACATGGTATGAACTATTTATATTTCAACCTTAGGCTCCCATATAAATCTCACCAAATGTGATGGGTTTTTTATGGCTCCCAAAGAAATTCTCTTCTCCCATCTTCTCCTAATCTGCAGAGACAAAGAATATGGGAGCCAGGCATAGTGACTCACACGTGTAATCCCAGCACTTTTGCTGGTTGAAGTGGATCACTTGAGTCCAGGAGTTAGAGACAAGCCTGAGCAAAATAGGGAGACCTCATTTCTAAAATTAAAAAAAAAAAAATTAGCCAGGTGTGGTGGCATTGTGCCTGTGGTCCCAGCTACTCAGGAGGCTGAGGCAGGAGGATAGCTTGAGCCCAGGAGGTTGAGGCTGCAGTGAGCCATGACTGCACTACCACACTCCAGCCAGTGCAACAGAGCAAGACCCTGCCTCATTAAAAAATAAAATTAAGGGAAAAAAAGATGAAAAATGGATCCAAAGAAAGGGGCAAGTGGGAAGAAGAGAACCCACAATATCCTGTGTGCTTGTGGTTTTATGGTTGAATTTGTTGCATTTTGTTCTTTTGCCAAAAGATGGGCGTAACATCTTGCCTCATGTCTTTATCATTCTATATCCCCATTGTTAATGAAAGTTAATTTTTTTGTCTATTTGTTTATGAATGTAACTCCACCACCTCAAACAGCAGTAGACACCCAATAAATATTTGTTAGATGAATAATTACAGATGTGAACATGGCATGAGGGTGAGATCAAAGGTTTTTTGTTTTATATCCCCAGTGCCTAGCAAAGGGCCCTGAATAATTGACTTAATTAATATGTAAGTTGCATTCATTCTCCTCTGCCTCATGCTTCCCATCTGATTAGATCAAAAGTATTCTTATATATGGGGACCTTGCAGGAGCACGATTTTACCTGATTATGGGAAGGAACAGTGTTCTCTATATGTATTCTTATTTTTCAAATTATGGTATTCTTCAGAGTGCCCACATGACAATGCCAAGTTTCTGTACTAAGTCCTGATTTCCTAGAGAAAAAGTGCAAGCCATACCTAAAAATAAGAAACATCTAGCCTTAAAAATCAATAAAACAAATCCCTTGGCTCCCATCAGCATTTTAGACCCCATCATGTGCAGGAGCTGCAGTCAACGGCAGGGGTATGAAGAGAAACAAGTCAGGTTTCCAGGTCCCTCATGAGCACAGAGTCTAGGAGGAAGATTGACAGGAAAGCCAAAATAAAATAAACTACCCAATACGATAAATGGTATGACAACAGGGGTATGTGCTAAATGTTATGAGAGTACAGTGGAGGCATAAAATAAAAGAACCCTGAAGCAAACTTCTAACTAGTTACACAAAAAAGTCTTTTGTCTTTGCCAAGATTAAAGCAGTGCCGCTCTGGGTCTGGAGCCGAGTTGGTAGGTGTGGTCCAGAAGGATTCAGAGTTCATCTCACTCTTCTCTAGAGATGAAAGCCTGGAGAAGCTCAGAAGGCTCTGAGCCCCTGGCAGCAAATCACACTGCCACGTATGCACCTATGCAACAACCTTTCATGTCCTTCACATGTACCCCTAAACCTAAAATGCAATAAAAAATAATAGAAAAAAAAAAGCCTAAGGATCCTCACCCAGCAATGCTGACCATGACCGTTAAAAGATTAAGCCAGTCCTGCATAGAGGAAAATCCTTGCCCTTTAGTGAAGCTGCCAACAACCTCCAAAGCTAACAGTCTGCACTGTGTCTTTCTGCAGACACAGAAAAATGAGCCGGGAAATAGAATGGTCACATCAGGGCCAAGAGAGCTGTGGACTTTGAGGTGTTGCCCCAAGCCTCCTGGACAGAAGGATCAGCTGGCCCAATGTTTAACAAAGATACTACAAATTTTCAAACATAAGAAAACCACATTAAAAAAATCACAATGGGGGAAGGGGTGTTTAAATGCATTTGAGACCAGCCATATGACAGGCCATTTGGCAGCCCTTATAAGCCTTAGTTTTAATAACATAAGAATTCCCTATGAAATTCTAAATAAGGCTGGGTGCAGTGGCTCATGCTTCTAATTCTAGCACTCTGGGAGGCTGTGGTGGATGGGTCTCCTGAGGTTAGGAGATGGAGATAAACTTGGCCAATATGGTGAAACCCCATCTCTATTAAAAGTACAAATATTAGCTGTGCGTGGTGGTACACACCTGTAATCCCAGCTACACGGGAGACTGAGGCAGGAGAATGGCTTGAATCCAGGACTCAGAGGTTGCAGAGAGCTAACATAGCACCACTGTACCCAGCCTGGGCAACAAAGCAAGACTCCATCTCCAAAAATAATAATAATTCTAAATAAGCAAAATAAAATGTATGCACATATAAACATATATGTGCATATATATTATGCATATTTATATGTATGTGAACATACATGCATACATATATGTGTGTAGATATATGTACAGTATAGCCAGCCAGCTATGTTAAAAGTTTTTTGCATAGCCATCTTTTATGTATGGAACTGTGTGTTAAAAAAGACTTATACTCCCAAGCACTGTGAGAAACTTGGATAAAATGAGGCATGCATACATCCCCAACTGAAATATCCAAGATGACCATTCTTAGAAAAGAAATTAGTGAAAATTTTTTTTTGTTTGTTTGGGGATGTGATTTTTTTTAACTTTCTTTTATCTCTTTTCAAATTCTTTTTTAATTTAAACATAAGAAAAAGTGTCCTGCCATGGTGGCTCACACCTGTAATCCTAGAACTTTGGGGGGTCAAGGAGGGAGGACTGCTTGAGACCAGGAATTCGAGACCAACCTGGGTAATATACCAAGACCCTGTGTCTCTATTTAAAAAAATTAACTGAAAAAATTAAAAATAAATAAAAATAAGGAAAAGCTCCCAAATCTCACCACCCTAGTACAACCAAGCTGTCCGCACCATCACATGTGAGGTTGTTCATGGCATTCTTCTCTGCGGCTAATTCCAAGTCCCTTGAAGGTAGAAAGCATGACTAGTTTGTCTCTGAATCCCTGGTACCTAGAAGCAGACTGACCTCCAGAAGGTGCTCAGATGACATTTGTTGAATGGATAGGTGAATATGCACATGAGGAAATGTGATTTTTTTCTAACAAAGTAAAATGGCATTCCATGGACTTTTGGGAAATCAGCTCCTTCACTTCTGGAGAAAGAAGGAGAGTAAGGCAAGAATTCAAAATACTCTTATGAACAGAAATGCAACAGGTAGAGCAGGACATGGGGGTTTTGATGAAGGGAGAGAAGGTAGGTAGGGAAGCTGGACTGTGCAACGAGCGACAAACCTGGGTATTATTTCAGCCGCCTGAGAACATGCCAGGGTTGACATTGCCATCATCTCCATTTTCAGCAGAAGAAACTAAGACAAATGAATCAGACTGAAGACATGATGTTCACCTCATAAATGGACATGTAAAGATTTGAACCCAGCTCAGCTAGCTTTGAATTCAGAAATCTTTACCCCTCAGGGACACCATAAAGCAAGACAAAGAATGGAACTGGGGGCTAGGGATGATGACTGGCTTTCCTATTGACTGAAGGAATGTTGAGCCAATCTCATGTACTTCAAGCCTAACCATACACAGGGAAGTTCTTTCTGTATTTGGAAGAGCTAAGTGGAAAATCTCAGCCCTAGTCCCTGCCCCTGTTTCCATGCCCTGTTTCAGCACTTGATAACAGGATATATTTGTGTAGGAAGATGGATTAGAAAAGCAGGGTGGATCTGTCTTCACCAAAGGAAACCACAAGGCATAAACAACAGCAGCAGTCTCCAGAGGACAACGTACATACAACCTCTTTCCTCCAACTCTGGTATTGAAACTGCCCTGAGCTGACTTTAAATCTACCGCAGGTAGTTGTATGAGGAGTATTTACAGGATCCTGCTGGCTCTGTTGCTGCTTTCTATCATGGAACCCTGCAGCCTTTGAATAAACACGTGTGCTCCTGCCAGGCCAAGCTAGCAAATAGCACAGTGTCATGTCTGGACTTTGCAAACCACGCCTGAAGGAAGGTAGACAAGCTCCTATGAAGGAAACCATATTCTGCTGGGGTTTGCAAGATCTCTAAAGGTCTTGTCCTCCCCCTGGGAATCCTAGCAGTTTACAACATTTCTGAAAGGAAAAGGGACAGCTTACCTGAGACAAGCAAGGGTCAGATTATTGAAGCCATTGTTGTCCTGCTGAGCTTCAGGACACTCAACTCACAGTTGCAGATTTAATAAGCAACAAAAAGAAGAATCCATTTCACAGGGATTTCTCAGTGCCTACTGTCTAACCACACTGATTGAGGCAGTGGGTGTGCAGAGGTGCAAAAAACATGCCAAGTGCCTGCTATGGTGTTGCTTACCCTCTGGTGGGGACAAGTTCTGCAAAAGTAGAGTTTGAAGGATTGCCTCATATGCAACAGGCCAACCTTGGGCTAGATCCTACACATGTATATCTCATCCAGTGTCTTCCAATAATCCCATGATTAAGTACTCCTTGCATCAAATCATTTTAAAGAAGAAAAAATTACCCAATTAGTCCATTTTCATGCTACCGATAAAGACATAAGTGAAACTAGGAAGAAAATGAGGTTTAATGTACTTACAATTCCACTTGGCTGGGGAGGCCTCACAATCATGGTGGAAAGCAAGGAGGAACAAGTCATATCTTACATGGATGGTGGCAGGCAGAGAGGGGGAGCTTGTGCAGGGGAACTCCTCTTTGTGAAACCATCAGATCTCGCGAGACTTATTCACTATTGTGAGGACAGCCTAAGAAAGACTCACCCCCATGATTCAATTACCTCCCAATGGGTCCCTCCCACAACACGTGGGAATTGTGGGAGTTACAATTCAAGATGAGATTTGAGCGGGACACAGGCAAACCATATCACTGGGGCTCAGAGAAGTTAAGTAATTGCCTCAAGAATCACAGAGCTGGCAGGTAACAGAGCCAGAACTCAAACCCCAGGCCTCCTAATCATAGCTGCCATGTTACACAGCCCTCATCTCAGAAAGGATCAGAATTTGTGTTCATGGTCACACATGTTCAGGGTCATACATTTAGTGTATGGTAGAACCAAGATTCAAGCTGAGATCAGGTAACTCTAGAGCTTAGTCTCCTAGCCACTATAGATACTGCTCCACTAGCATACTTGGAAACCACCATATACGTTCTTCTTGGAAATGCACCGGGCACATTACCAGGTTGGGTAGACTTATTACTATTCTCCAATATCTTCAAGTAATATAGAAGCAAAAAATCACAACACATAATAAACAAAAGTAAGTACACATAGATCTGAGGTAGAAAACAAATAATCAGAGGACAATGTAAGAGAAAGGGGAAGCTACGTTAAGTAGAATGATCAGAAAACATCCTTTCTGAGAAGACATGTAAGCTGAGAAGCTAATCAAGAAATAACAGAAAACTAATAAAACCCAAAGCTGATTCTCTTTTAAAAAGTTAAGGAAAATTCATAAATTTAGGTAGACTGATCAAGAAAAAAAAGAGAAACTATCAGAAATAAAGTTGGGTGCATTACTACACACCTTTCAGATATTAAAAGGACTTAAAAACCCTTATGCCTATAAATTTGACAAGCTAGATGAAATGGACAAATTCCTGGAAAGATACAAACTACCAAACCTTTTTCAAAAAGAAATAGAAAGCTTCAACAACCCTATATTTATTAAAGAAATTGAACACATAGATTAAAACCTTCCCACAAAGTAAACTTCAGGCCCAGATGTCTTCTCTCCTGCACTCTTACAAACATTTAAGGAAAAAAAAAAAAAAGATTCCTAAACAAATTATTTCCGAAACTAGTGTTTGGGAGAGAAAACTTCCCAACACACGTTGTGAGGAAAGTATACTATACCCTGCTTCCAAAACCGGAGCAAGCCATCATAAGAAAACTCTATACCAACATTCCTCACAAACATACATGCAACAATGCCCCATAAAATATAAGCAGATCAAATAGAAAAATATACCAAAAGGCAATGCATTATAACCAAGTGGATTCACACCATGAAGGTAGACCGAAATCCAAAGAACAAGAAATAGCCAGACTACAAAAAAAAATAAGAAGAATAAATAGGACCTACCATTTAATAGCACAACAGTAGTCAATAATAATTGTACATTTTTAAATAACAAAAAGAATGCAACTGGATTGTTTATAACACAAGAATAAATGCTCAAGGGGATGGAGACCTCATTTTCCATGGTGTGTTATTTCACACTGCATGCTTACATTAAAACATTTTACGTACCCCATAAATATACATACCTGCTATGTACCCACAAAAACTAAAAATTAGAAAATAATAATTTTTTTTAATAAGAAGAATTTTAAATAAAAACAAATAACCTGTCAAGTGAAGAACAACAAGAAAGTTCTGGGCAAAGGGAGTAGCACATGCAGAGGTTATAGGGTAAGAAAGAGCTTGGCAAATTTGAGAAAGATGAATGGAGACTATTTGGAATAGCATTTAATGAGTCAGGGGAACATGGTAATGGGTGACACTGGAGAATAGACAAGGCTAGATCACACAGGACCTCATAGATAAAGGTAAGTAGTTTGGATTTTGTAATTCTAATGGAAGCTACTAAATGGTTTTTACATGGGTAATGTCATGGGACAGTTTATGTTTTAATAAAGTTTTTTTAACAGAATATGGAGAAGCAAGTGGTAAAGGGCAAAGTGGAAAACAGATATCAGTGAGGAAGCAATTGGAGTGATCCAGGGGACTGATGAGGGCAGCCAGGACTGGAGGGTGCATGGGCAAGGGAGAAAGGTGGATGGGTCAAGGGATATTTTGCAGACAAAACAAACAGGATTTGCTGACGGACTACAAGTATGAGATAAGGAGAAATTGTGCAGCAGGGTCTGGATAAGTGATCACAAATCTTACTCCCTTTTCCTCCTGGGAACATTTAGTCCATAAAGAACCTCCCACCCTCCACTCCTTCCACAGCTCAATGCAGATGAGCTCCTTGGCCTTAAAAGCCATATGGTGAAGGTGGCAGAGCCAAAAGATGAAAGGAGTTTGAGGCACCGAATCACCACTTGTCAGAGGACCGCCCTTTGAATGTAAACATCTGCACTTGACTTCAGATGAGTAAGAAGTACATTTGTGGTGGATTAAGTTTCTGATATTCAGGGATGTATGTGTTAAACTAACTTTTCTTAACCTAATTAGTTCAGAGAAAAATCAAGAAAAAGCTAGTTAATCAGCTTGACCAATTAAGTGGAGCTAAGAATACTCTTACTTTAGCTCTTAAAAGAATTGATTGAAATTAGACAGTTTGGAGGCTTTCGAGGATATAGTTCATCTAAAAGGAAACTACACTGAGAAAATAACAGTAAATACAAAGATTTTTTATCACAGTGTTATTTATATTAGTAAAAGTTTCCATGAAAATGACCAAGGCACCCAACACTTAAGTAGTTAAATAAGCACCATTATGATTTGACCTTACATGGGCATTAAAAATGATGCTTACAGAGATTTTGATAGTAAGTGAAACATGCAGTTTATACACTACTGCATGTGTAAATTGTGTACAATTACAAATATATATGGATATATATATATTTTATGTACTTGCATACATACACATACATACATATGCACGTACATCAACAAACACACATATATATATATATGCAGAAGGATATAAAGGGGAAAATGCCATTACTGTTTAATATGCATGACAGCATTATTGATCATTTAAATTTTAGCCTGTATTTTCAAAAACAATCGTCATATAACACTCTTGGGACCAGATGAAAATAAAATAAATATACTCAGCACTATTTTTAACAAATTTAAAAGACTATTTTGTGACCTTGAGGAGTGGAGTCTTGAAGGGCATCTTAAGACTTTTAATATTAGTTGGGTATGGTGGCTCATGCATGTAATCCCAGCTACTCAGAAGGCTGGGGCAAAAAGTTCCAGACCAACCTGGATAACATAGACCCCCTTCTTTAAAAAAAAAAAAAAAAAAAAAAAAGATGTAATTAGCTGGGCACAGTGGTGTGGTCCTATAGTCCCAGCTACTCTGGAGGCTCAGGCAGGAAAAATTGCCTGAGCGGGAGTTCAACGCTGCAGTGAGCTATGACTGTACCACTGCACTCTAGCACCTGGGCAACAGAGCAAGACCCTGCCTCTAGAGATATAAAAATAAAAAATAAAATTTTAAAAACAGATCGTTCATAAAACCGCACAATGGGAGTGTGCTCTGTAGCAATGCCAATGCTAAACACTTGTAGAAAAGTCCCACACGGGAACCTGCTTAGAGACTCGAGAGAGAGTTGAAGAAGTTTCGATCCACCCAAGAGATTACGTGCAGGGAAAACCAAAAGGACCCCAGACTCGAAGGTGCCAGCCTGGATGAAATGAACCGAATCAAGCAAAGGAGGCAGATGCCGTAAGGCTGGTTGCCCACAGAGGAATCATAACCTTTGAAAGCAGATTGTGTAAACACAAGAGATGGAGGAAGAAGACGTATCCTCTGTGTCCCCAGAAACCCCCAGGCACCAGTCCCATTGATCCCAGGATGTGACTAGCTAGTTTGTTTTGGGTAGCTAAGAACACTGCCCACTCAACCGTAATAAGAGTGACTTCTGCGAAAGGTTATGAACCCATCGATTTCTCTGACAGTATTTTCCAAGAAGGCAAAGCAAGCCCAAGCCCTGTGCAACCAAAGAATCACAAATTAAAGTGTCCTATATGAGCCAAGTAGGTACATTGGCAAAATGGAGAATTTATGCCTTGTTTAATGGAGCGAAGTCAGGCTCTCAATGTGCCAGGTCTACATGTTGTTTTTTAAATTTTTTGTTCACATATTTTTTTTTAAAAAAAGAAAAGATTATTTCACTTGAAATTCCAATTTTCAGTTTCTTCCGGAAAACTTGGAAGAACTGTCAATACTGGACCCATGTTCCTACATGCCATTGATCCGTCAACTGGCCTCTTTCACTCATTTACAATTCTTGTCTGGTTCATTTAATTTTTTGAGCTTGTAGCCCTTGCTGTGTGTGTTCCTTCCCTGCTTAAAATGTGCTGCTTTCGATGTTCTGTTGGAATTGTGCATAAAGTAAAATGAAACTAGCTCTGAGAGAGAGTCTTAAGAGGGCTCTCCTTTGAGTAGAGCACATGGACTTTCTTGACCACTCTTTTGCATGATCTAAGATTTTTTTTTCAGCTTACTTTGTAATTTCCCTATGGTTTCAAACTGCTGGATAACTGGTCTCTAGTAAAGTATTTCTGGGGTCCTTCTTTAAAGTTATTTGCTTTACTATTAACATAGTGTTTCTATGTTTTCATTTGTAGGTAGTAGGAGAGAGGCTTAAATAGGAGGAGATAGCAGCTCTCTTTGTTGTCCCCACTCCTCCCTTGTCTTAGATGCCAGATATCTATCCTGAGGAGGATAAGCAGAGTATCCTTCCATGTGCACACCCTGGGGCCTGCACCCTCCATAAATCATTATCTGAACCAACAGAACAAGCTGCTGGGGCACCCACTCTACTTAGAGCCCAGCAGTTGTGCCCAAGGCAACAGCACCTGAATTTTATAATCCTGCAGGTGAAATTTACTGCAAACCAGATATTTCTGAGACCTGACTTGGCTTCTGCAACTTGATTCTCAAGCTGAAAACATTTTGTATGAATGGGGTATGGGGGCGTGGGGACACAGTCTCACAGGAGTATTATTTCATTTCTCAAGCAAATATTGGGGGTGGAAATATGGAGCATAATTACTCAGGACTCTTTTTTTTTTATGATTGACCAGAAATAGAACCATGAACACTTTTACACTGTTGGTGGGAATGTAAATAGTTCAACCGTTATGGAAGACAGTGTGGTGATTCCTCTAGGATCTAGAACCAGAAATACCATTTGACCCAGCAATCCCATTACTGAGTATATACTTAAAGGAATATAAATCATTCTGTCATAAAGATACATGAACACATATGTTTATTACAATACTATTCACAATAGCAAAGACATGGAATCAACCCAAATGTTCATCATTGATAGACTGGATAAGGAAAATGTGGTACATATATATCATGAAATACAATGCAGCCATAAAAAGGAATGAGATCATATCCTTTGCAGGGACATGGATGAAGCTGGAAGCCATCATCCTCAGTAAACTAACATAGGAACAGTAAAACAAACACTGCATGTATTCTCACTCATAAGTCAGAGCCGCACAATGAGAATACATGGACACAGGGAGGGGAACAACACACAACAGGGCCTGTTGGAGGTCAGGGAGGAAGAGCATCAGGATAAATAGTTAATACATGTGGGGCTTAATACCTAGGTGATGGGTTGGTAGGTGCGGCAAAGCACCATGGCAAATGTTTACCTATGTAACAAACCTGCATGTCTGCACATGTATCCCAGAACTTAAAATTGTTTGAAAAAAGAAATAGAACCATGGAGCCTTAAGCAAAATGAAGGAAGAGGAGAATGACTTCAATTAGGTTTTCTTTAGAGCAGACCCTAAAGCAAGAAACTGGGGGTAGGTACATAGTTTAGTTGGGAGGTGATCATAGGAAATGTGGTGAAGAAGTAGAAAAACAAGACAGGAAAGGAAAAGAAGCCAACAGCAGAGGCATTCATGGGAAGGTTACTGCTGGGGACAACAAGGACTCAACCCCACTAGGGGCCTTCCAATAACAGTGTAGGACACACCTCAGTGCAGTCTCACTGAGCTGCAAAGAAGCCAGGTTACGCCAACTTCAATCCCTCATTGTTAAAGGCAGCTCTGGGGGGCATTTATTTATCCCCTGCCACTTTTTCTGCCATATTCAGGAGCCAAGCACAATCTTTTTTTTTTTTTTTTGAGATGGAGTCTTGCTCTGTCTACAGGCTGGTGTGCAGTGGCATGATCTTGGCTCACTGCAACTTCCACCTCCCTAGTTCAAGCAATTCTCCTGCCTCAGCCTCCCCAGTAGTTGGGATTACAGGCACGCGCCACCACTCCCAGCTAATTTTTGTATTTTTCGTAGAGATGGGGTTTCATCATGTTGGCCAGGATGATTTCGATCTCCTGACCTCGTGATCCACCCGCCTTGGCCTCTTAAAGTGCTGAGATTACAGGCATGCACCACGCCTGGCCCAAGCACAATCTTATGGCCAGAGAACATTTTTAGGCAGCAAGATGCCTGTGCTTGTATTGGGAACTGTGCATCTAAGCTTCAGGTGACCCTCAGGGTGGGCCAAGAAGATATGAGTATGTCATCAACAACAAAGCTACAGGGGATATTCTGGCTCACATGACTGAAAAAAAAAAAAAAGTAGCTAAGCTTACTGCATGCACAGGTGAATTCAGACCCAAAATCTGTCATCTGGATTTCGTGTTCCTCCTTCTTGTTGTTCTGCTGCCACATAGTTGGCTCTAGTTGTTGGCTCCAATTGTTGGCTCCAAGTGGAAGCAAGATGGTGGCAGTGATTTCATTCCCTACATCTTTTCAGATTCACTTTTAATAGAAAACACCAAGTCTTTTCACCCAAGAGCTCTTATCGTTAGAGACACATATTGAAAAAGTATAGAGATGAAATGATAGGATGTTGGGAATTTGCTCCAAAATAATCTACTGTGGGTGGTGAAAAAATGAAATAACATTGTTCATGAGTTGATAAATGCTGAAGCTGGATGGTGTATATAGGAGAGTTATCTCTGCTTATGATTAGAGTTACCTCTATTTTCATGCATTTTGAAAATCATCATAATAAAAAATTAATTTTGAAAAAAGAATCTCTTTTACTCAAGTTTAAGATAAAGTCTCATTTCATCTCACTGGAACTTCCTGAACCAGAGAACCATCCCCGAACAGTTCACAGGGACCAGGAGCATATAATGACCCCAGTAGTCCAGGACTAAACCATATGTTCCACTTCTGCACTACGAAGAATCTCTACAATAAGCTCAGGGGCTACAGCTGGGGAAAGTTAATCACATACAATTACCAGAAGAATGGAAATGAATGTTAAGTTCAAAAATACACAGGTCCACTCCATAAGGAGATTAGAAATATAGTAGACATCGAATATCTTTTCTCATCCAGCAGCCATTCTAGATTTTTACTGAAGAATTGTCCCTGCTTGCCCCTTTATCCCTCTGGACTGGGCACCCCTCGTTCTAGTGGTGCACAGGTGACCTCGTCTGAATAATGAAAGGTAGGTCATGGTGATGGGTGCAGAGATGAGCACATGGCACTGGACCAGCCAATGATAATCTTGGGGCATCTCTGGAGCCTTCTTCCTTCTGAGGTGGCCAAGTTGAAGGATGAACATCTGTTGTGGCTGGTGTTATCTTTGCCATCACTTGAGGAGAATCTGACAAAGACTGAGTCTGACAAAGGAAAGTGGAGCCCAGATATAAAAAGAGGTTCCCAATGACATTGTTACAGATCTGTATGCAGCCCTGCTGAAAGCCAGATACCCTAAACTTTTTAGTTACCTGATCAAATAAATGTCCATATTTGGCTTGAGGTTCTCATCTAGACTCCTGTCACTTATGTCTCTGGCTAATAAAGGGGATTGTGGTCATTCTCTACCCCACCCCATGCAGCAATTGTAGCTTTTTCTGCCCTGATACTTGCAACATCAATGTATTGCTGTGGGTACAGCTCCACAAGCACCTGTGTTGCAATTTTCAGGTTAACAAGTAAAATTTTCCTTGAGTGCATACTTCTAAGGCTGTGAACAATATTTCTCATCCATTCATCCCCTCCAAAAATATTTTGCACTCCCAATCCTCTAGTAGGTACTTAGGATATAGAAATTAGGCACCATCCATGTAATCTATGTCTTCCAGTCTGGTATGGAGGAAAATAAAAGTTGCAAGTAACAGACAGACAGCTGTATCTAAAAACTTGGGTTCTTTCCCCAGCTCTGCCTTAAACTGTGCAGAAAGAGAATTCTTTTTAAAACTCTCTCTGCTGCTGAAGAAGGTGTCCTATGTGAACAGGATCCTGATGGTAAATTTTCATAACCAGAGACTGACACAGAATTTGAGCCAAGATGAGCCATTCAATAACTGATTCATTCTACTTGACCAGAAATCATCCATAGTCCAGTCGTCCTTCCTAACAGAAGATCAGCATAAACAAAGTCACATTCAGGCCAGGACTCTTAAGAAAGGGGCATGTTTTCTCCTTATTTTTTTTCTGTTTATTGGAAAGAAAAGACAGTGAGATCTAGGGGACTGGAAGAGCCACAATCTGGCAGAAGTCTGGGTCTCTGAATCATTTCATGGAGGAATGCTGTTCATCAACCAGGAACACCATTACACAAGCAAGAAGCAAACTTCTACTATGTTATACCACGGATATATGATGGCTTATTTGTTATAGCATCTACCATTACCCTTTGAATAATAAAGTCAAGAAGAAAAAAAGCCCATTGGCTTTAAAACTCAATGGTTTTAAAGGAGAGTTCAGTAGAAGGAGGATGAGAAAGTTATAAAATGATTAATTGATCATGTTGAGTGGCAACCTCAGATTAGATCAGGTTAGATCCTCATTATTATACTTTGAATTAGAATGCACTTTACCCATTTGACACAGGTGGATATCTTTGCTGTTCCTCAAAACCAAGAGAAATAAAGTGTTTTTCAGCTTTATTTGATCAATTGTTTTCATGCTTAATATTTTCCAGGAATCTGTTAATTCATACAGGTCAGAGACAGTGCCTTAATCATCTCTGTTGCTGCCACAGCATTCATAAACAGTAGATTCAAACAAACAAACAAAAGTCTCATTCAAGAAACAAAGGAAGGAAGCTTTATTTTTGTCTAACCCCATAGTTCTCAACTGGGAAATATTATTTTTTAACTTTCATTTTAGGTTCAGGGGTACATGTGCAGGTTGTTATATAAGTAACCTGTGTGTCACGGGGATTTGGTGTACAGATTATTTCATCACTCAGGTAATATACATAGTACCCGACAGGTAGATTTTTGATCCTCTCCCTCCTTTGACCCTGTGCCCTCAATCAGAACTATTTGTCTGTTGTTCCACTCCCTGTGTCCCTGTGTTCTCATTGTTTAGCTCCCACTTTTAAGTGAGAATATGTGGTATGTGATTTTCTGTTCCTGCATTAGTTTGCTAAGGATAATGGCCTCTGGCTCCATCCATGTCGCTGCAAAGTGCATGAGCTCATTCTTTTTATGGCTATGTAATATTCCATGGTGCATATGTACCAGATTTTCTTTATCCATTCCACCATTGATAGGCATTTAGGTGGATTTCATGTCTTTGCTATTGTGAATAGTGCTGCAACAAACATATGTATGCATTATGTCTTTATAGCAGAATTATTTCTATTCTTTTGGGCATATATTCCATCATGAGATTGCTGGGTTGATTGGTAATTCTGTTTTAAGTTCTTTTAGGAATCATCACACTGCTTTCCACAATAGCTACACAAATTTACATTCAACTGGGGGAGATTTTTTTATCACCAGGGAACGTTTGACCATGGTTGGAGACATTTGTTGTTGTCACACCTGGGGACTGCTACTGACATTTAGTGGATAGAGTTCAGGGATGCTGCTATATACCTTACAATGCATAGAACAGCCCCTCCCACAACAAAAAATTTTCCCACTCAAAATGTCCATAGGGCCAAGGCTGAAAAAAAACAACCTAAGGTTCCCACCCCAACTTGACCAATTAATAATGTCATAACTTTCTCCATTCTCCTCCTCCTATTAACCCTGCTGGGCTTTAAAGCCAATGGGCCTTTTTCTTAGCTTCCTAATTCATGAAACAGTAGTTTTCTGTGGAGGCCTTAGAATTTTACCTCTGTATTAAAGTGATCTCTATTTTTTTTTTCATGAAGTGGAAAAATATACAAGGGGGCTGGATGCGGGGGCAGGGGGTGGGTAAGCAGACTAGAAAGAGACTCCACATTAAAACACACAGGAAAACAGATCTTCTCTCTGGAATATAACCAAATCTCTTTCTGTCTCCTTTCTTCTATTAGGTCTTCTGCATTATCAAGAAAAGAGACCCACTCCAGTTACTTCATGAGAAACTTTTTATTGTAAGGACACATGCAGATTTTGCCACCAGAAGCCTTCATATTCTCTCCCCACTAGGGGAAATAGGGAGTGGTCCCTATTTCCACTCCCCTCTAGTTTTCCCCATACTGTCTGCCTCCCACAGGTGTCCCCTGATCCCTCCTAACTTCAGCTCATTGTGGCATCTCTTCAGCCCCCGCATCAACAATGCTAACTGAAAAACTCTATTTCTAATTCAAAAGCCCACATTCAAGCTCATCCTTTCAAACCCAGCCACAGAGGTCAAATGTCATCAGACTGTGGACTGGATATACTTTAATCAGTTCAACACTCTTGGTCAAAGCAGCCATGCCCGGCAAGAAGGGTGGGGCCTTGGGAAGCAGGGGCTGCACGTGGGACAACCACAGAGATTGGCATCTCTACTACGCTGTCTCACACACACTCCTACCCCTGACTCTGAGTGACATCAACCACACACAGAGTTACATTGAGCTGCAAGGATTAAACCGCCTCCAAGACCTAGAAGGTCCCCTAATCATTTTGCCCCAAGTATTGGCTCACACCCCTGGAAATAGTGGGAGGAAGCCACCTACCTTGTTTGGGAACACCTTTTTAGAGGACTACTCTTGGTCCTCAAGCTTAGAAGCTGTTATGGGGAAGAAGTTGGGGCTTTTCAGAGTAACATCCAAAGATTACCCCATAGATAGCTTCATTCTCTGGAATCTCTCATAACAGTGTCAGGCAGAGCCCTGGTGGCCCACACATCTTTCTCTGTGTTCTTGTGACCATGGAAATCAGGCAGGTCTTAAGAAACAGACACAAAGGCTCAAGCTCATCATCTATTTTCACAACACCTACGCAAGAGACCTCCAACACAAGCAAAGCAAAGGCACCGACTGGGTACAGCCACATATCTTGAGCTTCCAGGCCATTCTGCCTGAGTTGAGATCATTATGCTGTTTCTTTCATTGCACAGGAATGCGGGAGGTTTCTCTAAACTATGACTCATAGCAAAGCATACAGGCAATCATGTAGAGAAATCTGTTCTCCCTGGGAAAGGAAGGTGAGCAAATGCTGAAAGTTTTGATACTTTAATATAGCACTGGCCTTGGCTAATTTTACTTAACATGAAAGATTTCAAATAATGGAAACATTGACAGGCAAAAACATTAAAAATCTGCATAACATCTCAAATAGCCCTGCAAACAAGAGGGAAGCATGGTCTAATTAAAATAAAGAAAAAGATTGCTTCAGCGTTCCTGAATATTCTTTTCACAAAGGCTTCATGTCAGATGAACTTCATGGACCAAGCAGCATGGGTCCCACTGAAGTTTATTCAGTGCCCTTCTGGCCACTACCAGCTGTGAAATTGGTAACCTATTGACAAATAGGTTATTTTTCCGGCTGCACCCATATTCAAGCTTGAGCAGCAAAGTCCCCGGATAATATTTGGCCATGAGTCAGAATGCATTATGCACCTTCTGTAGCCAGAGCCAAAAAAACTCTGGCTACAAGAGAAACCTGGCACTGTGCACAAGTTCCCCTTTTTAGCATCAGCTGTCCCCTTTGCAGTTAGTTAAAGGTGGAGGAGTTTTAATCCAAGTGAAATATCTTTCAGGAGGCTCCTGGGTAAGGACTACAAAAAGGGGGAGGGAGGGGTATGGCTGCAAAGTGACGAACATTGCAGCAGGTTTGGCTATTCAGAATGAGCTATTTTCTCCCAAATCCTGTAATTGCCTGGAGCATGTGATCTTTTTGAAGGTCATTAGAGACATGTGGCTGTCACATTCCTCCCAGAAAGTTTCTGCTTTGATTAGTTAGTTCCTGATGCTTATTTCCTAAAAGGCTCTTTTTGTCCCTTAAAGAAAATGGGGAGCATTAAAATTTTAAAACAGGAATTAGATGAATATCCTGCTAAATGTAACTTGGCAAGATGAAAGGAAGTAGCAAAGAAATAAGGAAAGGGTGCAGACCTCCTTGGGCCCTCTGCTGGAAGGCCAACCTGAGGGAAATTGACGCACAGTCAGTATATTCCTTCCCTGAAATGAGGTGACTCAGAAATACACAATATCAATCCTGTCTATGCAATCATTCATTATTTTGACTCAAACAGAACCACATACATCATTGGTAAAGTCCACATGAACATCTCCGGGTCCCTGGGGCATTTACAGGCTGGGGAAGGTTTTTTTAAAAAAACTTCCCTTGTCTTTAAGGATTCCGGTGTCTTAAACAAGAAAGCAGCCACAAGGACCTAATAAAGAACTAGAGCTGAATAAATTGTCCAGTGACTATGATCAAATATATAGTTAGCAATGGCAATGTTTCACATCAAAGAAGGAAATCAAAGTTCTTTCCCCAGCACAGAGAGATGGGGCCAAATCTCTCTTGGATCAGAAGGTCTTTTTGTCCTCTCCACATTTGCAGATGTGTAAATTCCAGGCAGATCTAATGAAGGAGTTACTTTTCAACCCCTAGATTCTGTTTGCCAAAACTTTACCTGCAATAGGGACACTTCAGCAACCCTGGCTTGGGGCTCCCTGCTTACTTAAATGTAATACTGTGTCAACAACATCCTGCAGGCTGAAGCAGCCTGTTTTTTAAAGCCTTGGATCAACTATGCAAGCTCAACTTGCTTTTATTTTTGTTGAAAATACTAAATTAATTTGTCATCACTCATTCCCTCAAGCAAAGGAGCAACTCCTGGTTGATGCCATAATTTGCAAAATATTGAAGTCGCAGGTTGTTTCTAAGAACACTGATGCCCTAAATCTCCAGCTTTTGACTTCAGGAAAATGGCACTTACTTTATATTTGTGGAATTTCTGGAGTAGTGGTTCTCAAACTTTTAAGGTACACATGAATCCTCAAGGGGTCTTGTTAAGAGGCAGATTCTGACTCTGTCAGTCTGGACAGGACCTGAGATTCTGCATTCAGGCTCTCAGAGGATGTCAAAGCTGCTGGTGCATGGATCACATTTTGAATGGTGAGGATCTATTTGGCTGGTTGGTAGGTACCTGTTGGCTGAGCTTTCGAACTCTGTAGTCAGACTACCTGGGTTTGCATCCAGCCTCCACTGTTTACCCTTTCTTACTTTCTGTGTGCCTCAGTTTCCTCATTTGTAAAATAGTGCTCAAAATAATAGCACAAATGGAGCTGCTCTGTGGATTAAATGAAGCTATATGTATAAATCACTCGGCACTGTGTATGGCACATGAGCACTTGCTGCCCTGGTGTCATCATCCCTCACAGATCCTTTGTGCCCACCTTCTTCCCAGACAGAAGAAACCCAGAATAATCCCCAGAGACTGAGGAAGTGAAATTACAAGCTTCTGATCCTTACAACTCAACACATCAGCTTAGGCTGTTAAAAAAAAGCGTGGTCTTGCAGCTCACCATATTATCATAGTTTGAGAAAGGCTGTGTGTGTTCCAAAACCTAGTCCACCATGTATAGGGAAAAAAAGACCACCAGTCTTGGCATCAGGTGGCCCAGGGTGCAAACTGACCTGTGAGATCCTTTGTTTGCTTACGTGCAACATGAGGATAATAAAACCTACTATGTAGGGATGCTATGAGGATCAGGGATCATGTATGCAAAGTGTCTGCCCTGTATGCAGTAAATGCTCAATAATTGGAGGCTGTTATTACACTTGTAATCAAAATCCTGTCCTCTCAACAGCAAACAGGAGAAGAAACCAACATAACTGGAAACAGCCTTGATAACTCTTTGTTTATCCTGGACAAGCGGAAAAAGGGGGGACTGTTGGTGCTTGGGTGGAAAGCTTTTCCATAGGCTCAGATACAGACAGGGGCACTAAAATTATGGGGTACAAGAGGTTTTTCCAGGTAGTCCAGGTGAGACAGAGCTGGGAGATGGCAGGGAAACATACAGTCACAATTGATTTCCTAGAGAGCTATCCATTCATTCATTAAGTTGGTCATGTGTCAGCTGTTGTAAAAGACAGAGCAGAGGCCCCACTCCCAAGGAGCACCCATTTCATGGAAGAGACAGAACCATGTAAATGAACACATACACATTAAAGTTGTGCTACAGCTAATGACATGAGGGCCCCTATGAAAAAGGTCAGCAGAATTGTCAGAAAGCCCTCTCAAAGGAAATAACACTTATGCCAAGTTTTGAAGGAGAAGTCGTCATCAACTAGTGCAGAATAGTGGGAAGAGCATTCCAAGCATGAGGAACCACGAGTGCAAAGACCCTGGGGTTGGAAAGAACAAGGAGGAAAACAATAGCAAACGAAGTGCCAGAAAAGCACATAGTGCACAAATCATGCAGGGTCTCTTAATAGGTCATGGTGAGAATGTTGGATTTTATTCCAAAGGCTACAAGATGCCATTAAAGGGTTTTAAATACATCTGTCTTACAAAACCATCCACTGCACACTGCATCAGTGAAGTCCCACAATGACCTGAGAGTACAGAGTCAGAACTTTACCTCAGGAGGCCTTCTACTTCTTGCTAGAGATTCAAGGTCTTTGACCCTGGGGATACAACCCCAGTATGGAATTTCTTCAAACGTTTTGCCTTTATTGTCAAAGAAGGAGGGGCAGCAAAGAATATTTGACTTTCCCTGGAAATCCCAAGGGATGCCGAACAGAGTAACTCCAAGTAGAAAGGCTTTTGTTAGGAGAAGTTGAGTAAATACACTCTTGAGTAGACCATTTCTCCACTACGAGCTCAGTACTCCCAAGGAATAAGTAAATCCCTACTTAAATTGCCTGGGAGGCCTACCTCAACTACGCAAATCTGAGACATGACAGGGCATAGCAGAGATTCTCCTCCGGCAAGTCTGAAGGCTGAGAGCAAAGCGACAGAGCTAAGCCATCATCCTCACATTGCTCACAGTGCAAAAAATAAAAAGCAGACTGTCCTGAGTCTCCCAGTCCCTGGATGTTTTGCTAAGTCCCAGGCCTGCAGGAGGCTGGGTGGCCCAGGGGAAGAGGCTGCCTTGCCTGCTACAGGGCCCTGGGAAAGGAAAGAGAGGGTAGCTTCTTCCTCTGCCAACAAATTCAGGCATCCTGTAGGGAGAGAGAGCTAGGTTACCCCTAGGCTAGGTGGGAGGATGCTTAAGGGCCAGTCTTTCCCTGAGCTCAGCTCCCTAGAGTACAGCAAGTTCTCTCCCACTCAGAACAGAAGGAGGTCTAACACATTCACACCTGCAGGGAAAATGGAGGCCAGAGGGTAGGAGACAAAATGAGGACACAGAAGCAGGGAGCCCCAGACTCCGTCCCGACTCCTTGCCTCTGCCAAAATGAAGTAGGGAGGCTTAGACAAAGCCCCTTTCGACTGCGCTGCTTTGCTTACTGACTTTTCATTTTGCTTTCAATTATAAAAATAATACAAATCCCTATCAACAACATTTGTGTGCTAGTTGATGCATTTCATTATCTTTTTATAGTATCTTGCTCTTTTGCCCAAGCTGCGGTGGCACAATCAGAGCTCACCGCAGCCTCAAATTCCTAGGCTCAGCCTTTCAAGAAACTGAGACTACAGGCATGCACCACCACACCTGACTCACTTTTTAAAGTTATTTTTTGTAGAGAGGAGGGCTCTCACTATGTTTCCCAGACTGGTCTCAAACTCCTGGCCTCAAGCAATTCTCCTGTCTCGGCCTCCCAAAGCACTGGGATTACAGGCAAGAGCCAGTGTCCAGCTAGTTTCATTATCTTATTTCAAGTATTTTGCAATATTGGCAGGGTTTAATATTTACTTGGACATTTATTAACCATTGAGCTTTTATTCTCTAACCACATGTTAATTTTTTCACTTCCATTTTTCTTTTAGGATGTTTTGTCTTTTTCTTAATTTGTAAGTCAACTTTGTGCATTAAAGATAGTAACCCTTTGGCAAATATCACCAACTTTTTCCCCACCATTTGTTGGTTTCTGTTAATTTTCTTTATGTTGTTTCTGGAACTCCCTGAAAAGACAACAAAGCAACCATCTGATTCTGCCAAAAATATTTTATATCTTTGAAATAAGGTTTCTAGAATGTCTATGAGTCACCTGCTCACATGTCCAAAATGTCTCAGAAATCCGTCTGCTTTTATAAACCTTGTCTTTTGGCCTACAGAACCAATCTACACTTTTTACCAGCTCTGGGTCTTTCTGGGTCACACTCTGAAGTCCTGGCACCACCGTAAACAAAGAGCCATTTCTTGGGGAGCTGAAGCTGCTCTAAGCCACTGAAAGCCAACGCTCATATACTTGCCCCATCCAACTGCTTTCATTAGCTCCATTCTTTTTAATCTAAAAGCCTTCCTGACAGCAACGGGTACCAAGAATTTCTTTCATTAACCCCATTTTCTTGATTTCAAAATCCATCTGCCTTGGGAGAATCACTTGAACCCAGGAGGCAGAGATTGCAGGGAGCTGAGATCGTGCCACTGCACTCCAGTCTGGCAACAGAGTGAGACTCTGTCTAAAACACAAAAACAAACAAACAAACCATAGATAATATGGTTTGTTTGTTTGTTTTTGGCTAATTTTACTTAACATGAAAGATTTCAAATAATGGAAACACTGACAGGCAAAAACATTAAAAATCTGCATAACATCTCAAATAGCCCTGCAAACAAGAGGGAAGCATGGTCTAATTAAAATAAAGGAAATATATATATCCACCTGCCTTGGTATAAGATGGGAAAGTCTTTGGGGTATTTATTGGCTGTATGTTCAAGATGAATCACCTGTGAGCTGTGGCATTCAATAAAATGTGGAGGTCCTTACCATCCTCAAGAACTTTCTCACCACTGTACCTCTGCATGTGATATTCCTCCACCTAAACACTACTTCCCTACCTCCATACTTCACCCTGGTTGGCCAACTTCTAATCATCTTTCCAATCTCAGCCTAACTACCGCTGACCTGGGAGGTCTTCACCCACAACTGTGCCAGACACCCTTGTGCACCAAGAGCCTTTAGTATCACTTCTAGCATCATAATGGTATAATTATGTATAAGAATAATTGCTTGTTTTTCTGTCTCCCTAGACTTTTTATAGCACAAAGTATGTCTTTCACCACTGTCTCCCTAGCAACTAGCACAGAGCCCGGCACTCAGCTCACAATCAATAAATATTTGTGGAACTGATGGATCACTTCAGGCACTAGAAACAAGAAAAGGGCCAGCACCACTGCTATCTACATAAGTCATCCATACCAAGAGTATCAGGTTGAACTCTTATACACTAAAGGATTAAACATTGCCCAGAAAGAAGTCTTTTGACCTTGGTGTCTTGTTAAGTCCTGGGAATGTCATGCCTGGGTAGGAGTGTTTTTGCTTGTGGGGTCCTTGGGTCACACCAGAGAGTCTAACAGTCTGATTTAGAGTGAGAGCTTAGAATCACACAGTATGAGCTCAACCTCCAGAGGACCTGGAAGCTGAGGTCAGCCATGGGAGAACTCAACAGCAGACCTCCATAAAGACTCTGTGCACCAAGGCTTCATGAGCTTCCCTGGTTGGCAAAGTTCCGTGCTTATTGTCATCCATTGTTGATGAGAAGGCGCCACTGTGCATGATTCTATAAGAAGAGTGCCACTGGCAGCTCATGTTTGGATCTTTCATGACTCTGCTTATGTGTCCCTCCCTTCGCTAATTTTAGTATGTATCCTTCAGCTATAACAAGCCATAATTCTGGGTGTAACAGCTTTCACTAAGCTCTGTGAGTTTCTAGTGAACTATCAAAGCTAAGGGTGGTCTTGGCAGCCCTCAAACTTGCAAATGATGTCAGAAATGATGTTTTTATGAACTGTGCCCCTCAACTTTGCAGCTCCACACTTAAGGGCTGCCTTAGGAATTCTGAGGAAGGAGCTACAATATTAACCTAACTTGGAAGTGTGAACCATGAAGAAGAGGCCATTACACAAAGTTGAGATTGGCCAAACCACCATTGTAGATGCTCTATTCATTGAAACCAGCCTTGGAATGCAGAGGGCTCCTGTTGCCCCAGTCTTCCAGGCTAGAGGTGGGCAGCACCCTCCAGGCAAAAGCGTGAATCATGTGTGCCTGCTTGCTGCTCCCCCTCTCTCCAACAGATGACTGGGCAAAAATAGAAGAGAATCCCTCCTTTATAAATATCTTTACATGCTAAATGTCTCTAAAAAGCACCATGTGCCAAGCTAAGCTGCTAAGAAACAGATGCAGAACAGATGCAAAGATCCATGAGACAGCTGAGAAGTTAAAGAATTTTAATTCAACAAAAGGCAGGAAAAGTTTCTCAGAAGCATAATATAGTCAAGGGAGGCCTGATGCAACTGGAGAGTCATGGAAAGTCTGCCTCCCAGCTATTAACAATAGCATTTCTTACCATGGCAGTTTCAATGCACATATGTGCGTGAGCGGGTTTGTGCACGCGTGAGCGTGTGCACCATGGTCTTCTTTCATCCCCATAACCAATTTTTATCCATTTGTTCAACAGATATTTATTAAGCACGTCCTATGTGCATCACCTTTTTTTTTTTTAACACCTACTATGTGCATGACTTTTTTTTAACAGGGTCTGGCTCTGTTACCCAGTTTGGAATGCAGTGGCACCATCAGAGCTTACTGCAGCCTCAAATTCCTGGGCTCAAGTGATCCTTGCACTTCAGCTTTCCAAGTAGCTGGGACTACAGGTGTATGCCATGATACCTGGTGAAGTTTTTTGATGTTTAGTAGAGACAAGGTCTCTCTCTATGTTACCCAGACTGGTGATGAGATACAGAAATGACCAATGTCTTTGCTCTCAAAGGACAAACACTCTAATGGGAGGAGTTAGGTAAAAAATTCTAACCAAATAATATTTAGATAGAGCTCGGCTTGGAAGAAAACGAAGCCGAATAATGGGAATAATGGCTGGAGTAGAGGCTACTTCAACTTGGATGATTAAGAGCAGCCTGTCACAGGCAGCAACATTTGAGATGAAACTTGAATGGTGAGAAGACAACCACAGAAAGATCCAGGGGAAGAAATTCCTAAGCAAATGTAACAGCAAGTGCAAATGTGGGTGTGAGGAACATTCCAGGAAGATAAAGAAAAAGGACCAAGAAAAAAGAAAACAGGATTTCGTCTGAGATATTAGCAGGAGATTATGGCAGGCCTTCTAGGCCATGGCAAGAAATGGGTTTAATTCTACATAAAATGGAAATCTGGAAGAAGATTTTAATAAAGGTGCATGTGATTCAATGTGTGGGGTTTTTGTCATGGTTCTTAATCACTCAACCAGCGAGGTCATGCATTGATCATAGGATGTAAAAGTTGGAAGCAGAGACCAGTTTAGAAGATGCTGCTGTCACTGAATGTGGATTTCATAAGGAGTTGCAATGAAGGTAGAAGCATGTTTCATGGATCTGTGTTAAAGGCAGAGCTAGAAGCAATTGCTGATGGTTTCCATGTAGCATATAAGAGGGAGACAGGAATCAAAGGTGACTCATAGGTTTGTAGTTTGAACAGCTAAATGGAAAACGGGGTCATTTACTAAGACAGGAAAGAAGAAGAGAAAGGTATGGGGACATGCCAAAGATAAGATAATGAGACTCAGAAAAGCCAAGAAACTCACTGAAGGTTACATAGCTGGGAAATGATGAAGGCAGACTTGGAACACTGGTTCTTGGGACTCCAGAACAGGGTTCAAATGGTAAAGCAAGCTGAATTTCCAGGCCACGTTCAGGGAAGCACTGAGGGGAAAATCAAATCAGTAACCCAGGCAAATTCAGGGCGTATCACATGGCTGATCTATTTTCAGCACCCACTCTCGTGAAGGCTACTTGTAGAATCTTAGAATTAATAGAATTTTCGAGCTGAGCAGATCCTTGGGCTCAAAAGGGCATCTGCGTCTTTGCAAACATGATTCACTGAACATCCCCTGAGTAGGCAGATGGGTCAGGCTGCTTAGTAGACTTTACTTTAAATGGAGCTCCGGACACAGACCAATCTTCCAAGCCATCCTATTTGCTCTCTCCCCACTGTCAAAAGGAACAGGACATTATATAAACCTTCTGAAATGCCAAGAGGAGGTATTCTATATTTAACTCCCCTCCCAGCATCCAAACATCACATGATGGCATGTTGGGGATCTAATTCAACAACGTTGAGTAACAGGGATATAACCCAGGGGACTCTCTCTCCTCTTCTCTCTCCCATTCCTGCTTCTCCTGCAACTTCCCATCTCCAGCCATCCACTGTCATACCTTCATTAAGGAAGTTGGGAGCAGCCTGGCTCAAGCAGGTCCCCAGGAAAGTAAAGAGCTGGGAGAGTCAAATAGATTATGCTAACATAGATGCTGTTAAAATAGACATAGCTGCCAGGGAGCTGGAACTCAAATCTCTTCAGCTATCCCGAGAAGTGTGGGGACTAAGTACTAAGAGGGACAGAGGTAGCTCTATAAAAACCAGTACCCTCAAGGTTCAGTAGGTAAATGAAATGGAACTTCAGCTACTGCATCTCTACAGTTGGCACTTTTGTTAGAAAAGCACTTTTTAAAAAATTCAAGGCACATCCACAAGATTTCAAGAGCTGGGATGATGGAAAACAGTGGCAGGGGCTGATCAAGAAGGTGTGGAGTGATCTGAAAACACTTACTGACCAGCTTGCATGCTGTGGGTGATCAATAAGTATTAAACACCGAGGCTAGTGGAGAACAGGTTTTAATGAGGCCCAGAACAGCATGTAGAGTGGGCTGTAGTGGTGAGGGGCCACAGAGATGCTAAGCAACCATTCTCATCCCTGCAGGTCCCCCGTGTCCATGCCTCTCCCTGGGCTATTCTCAGTTACAAGGAGAAAGTAAACCAACTCAAAAATTCATCAGGGGAAATTCATCGGGAAGTTAGAAGCTAAAGGGTCTCTCCTGGGCATGGCCCAGGCCTGCAGCTCCAGTCTCTTCTCACCACTTATCTCATTTTTTTTTTTTTAATGCTCAGGATGTAACAATAGGGCACCTTTGCCCTTAGGGAGTTTCCAGGCTATTGGGAGAGGCTTTAAATGAATTGACAAGATCAGAATAGGATAGGCCTACAGAGAAAGGGTGTCTGTTCCAGCCAAGAATGTCATGGAACACTTCCTGGGAGACATGGCTTTTGAATGGGAGTAGCCAGTTTAAGAGGTGGGGAAGAGTGGTCTGTATGGTGAACACATCATGGGCAATGGCCTGGAGTACCTGCTGTTCTTTGCTTGTAACTCACTTGTGCCTCTGACCCAGCATGGATCTTGTATTCTTTTCGTTAGTATCACTCTGCCTAGAGTGGCACAACAGGAAGAGTAATTTGTCATTATTATTAGCATGTTATTATTGTTGTTGTTATTATTACTATTGTTATTATGTTGCTTATGAGCACTTACAATGTGTCAGGCACTGTACTAAGCATTTTACCACCATTATTCTCCTCTAAGCTCCATATCCCTAGAAAAAAGTGCCATTATAATCCCCATTTACAGGTAAGGAAACTGAGGTCCAGAGAGGTGAAACAGGCTAGGCATGGTGGCTCACACCTGTAATTCCAGCACTTTGAGAGGCTCAGGCAGGCGGATCACTTGAGGTCAGGAATTCGATGCCAGCCTGGCCAATATCTACTAAAAATATAAAAATTAGCTGGACATGGTGGCACATGCCTGTAATCCCAGCTACTGGGAGGCTGAGGCATGAGAATTGCTTGAACCTGGGGGGACAGACGTTGCAGTGAGCCAAGATTGTGTCACTGCACTCCAGCCTGGGCAACAGAACAAACAGAATGAGACACCATCTCAAAAATAAAAATAAATAACTTGTCCAAAGCCAAGTCAGCCAGTAAAGGGTGACAAAGCTGGCTCTGGACCCAAGCAACATGTCTCCAGTGCACTTAAACAGGTGCTGTACCACTTACCACTAGGTCATCCTACGTCGAATGTAAAGCCATATTGAGTTATGTTGTGATGACTTTCTGACCGACTTCTCATGTCCCTTGATATTCATCATACCATATCTAGTCCATAGACATTGGAATCATTCAGACATGAGGTTAAATCCCAGAGCCACCACTTACTAGATCTGTCATTTTAGGCAAGCTACTTGAACTTTCAATGCCTTTGTTTCTACAACCGCAAAATGGGGATTTTAATATCTATATCCTGAAGGACTGCAGAAAGAGGTAAGCAAGACAATATGTTTAGGCAGTGTAGCAGAAGACCTGGCACTTAATAGGTTATAAGTGTTCCACTGCTGTTGTAACAAATTGCCACCAAGTTAGTGGCTTAGAGCAATGTGAAGTATTAAAGTCCTGGAGATCAGAAATCTAAAATGGATCAGCAAGGCTTCCTAGTGCTTCCTTCTTAGGCTTTAGAGGAGAATTCATGTCTTGCCTTTTCTAATTTGTAGAATCTGCCCACTTCCCTTAGCTCACAGCCACATCGCTTTAACTCTGCTTCCATGGTCATATCTCCATCTCTAACTCTTACATGCCTGCCTCTCTCTTATAAGTACACTCATGATTGTATTGGGCCCATCCAGATAATTTTGGATGAAGCTCTTATCTCAACATGGAAAGATCCATAACTTAATCACATCTTCAAAATCCCATTTGCCATAAATCATAACATTTTCACAGGTGTCAGCATTTAGAATGTAAACATCTTTGAGAGGTCATAATTCTGCCTGCCAGGCCACCCTCTTGCTCCCAAAGATTCACACCTGTCTTACATACAAAGTGCATTCACCCCATCCCCCCAAAACTAACTCATGATAGTGTCAATTCAAAGTCTAAAATTTTCACCTAAATCTCATCAGCTCAGGCCAGGCACAGTGGCTCATGCCTGTAATCCCAGCACTTTGGGAGACCAAGGCAGGTGGATCATCTGAGTGAGGTCAGAAGTTTGAGACAAGCCTGGCCAACATGGTGAAACCCTGCCTCTACTAAAAATACAAAATTTAGCCAGGCATCGTGGTGTGCACCTGTAATCCCAGCTACTCGGGAGCCTGAGGCAAGAGAATCACTGGAACCCAGGAGGTGGAGGTTGCAGTGAGCTGATACTGTGCCACTGCACATCAGCCTAGGTGACAGAGTGAGACTCAGTCTCAAAAAATAAAAAATAAATAAATCTCATCAGCTCAAATGTCTAAAATCTTATCATCCCAATTACCTAAATCAAGTACTTATAAGAATCTGACCACGATGCCTTCTGGGTCAAAGTTTCTCTCCAACTGTGGACCTGTAAAACTAGAAAACAGATTATCTGCTCCCCAGCTGCAACTGTGGAACAGGCATGGGATACCAGTTATAGGCATTTTTGATCAAAAAAGGAAACAATAAAAAGAAAAAAAAACAAGTTAACACATCCCAACAATTTTGGAATTCAGTTAGGCAAGTCTAGATGCAGTGGCTCATGCCTGTAATCTTAACATTATAGGAGGTCAAGGTGGGTGGATTGCTTGAGCCCAGGCATTAGAGATCAGCCTGGGCAATGTGGCAAATTCCCACCTCTACAAAAACAAACAAACAAATAAAAACAAACAAAATTAGCTGGGCATGGTGGCACACACCTGTAGTCCAACCTACTCAGGAGGCTGAGGTGGGAGAATCACTGAGTCCAGGAAGTTGAAGGTACAGTGAGGAGTGATCACACTGTACTCCAGTCTGGTCTTTGGAATGAGACACTGTCTCAAAAAAAATTTTAATAAGGAGAGGGGAGGGGAGGGGAGGGGAGGGGAGTTTCAATTAGGCAAATGTTAGGTTTCAAAGCCTAAAAATAATCCTCTGTGTCTCACAGCTCTGTCCTTTGAGCTTGAGGCTCTAACCTCTGAGTAACCAGTCCTTTTTCATGAAGGGTAGCATGGGTTTTCAGCCTAACAGTTTTCACAGTCATTTCCTGCCTATAGAATTTGGGGAGTGTAATGGCCTTCTTTCATCTTATCCTCTCTGTTCCCTTCAGTCTAAATTGCCAATGTTTTTGCTAGTAGGAAATTCCAAAAACTTCGTGGGTCTCCTGTGTATGTCATGGGGATTCAGTCCATCAGATTAAAAAAAAAAAAAAAAGTTCTTCACAGTTCTTTCCTAGATAATCCTAGTATCTATTCTTCACTTCTGGTGAGATGACCAAGGAGTACATGAGTCTCATACTCAATCTCATCAAAGAGCCCTCTATGTGGCTGAATACTGGGACTTTTTGATCTTTCCAAGGAACTAGCAAAAAGAAAAAAAAAACTGTTCAGCCATACCCTTTCCTGACAATCTTTTCTGACAGTGAATCTCCTAATTTTAGAATCTTTTGCAAATCCAGTTAGGCTAAGAATTTCCCAAGTCATCAAATCTTGGTTTCTTTTTGCTTAACAGTTCTTTCTTCAGCCTATCTCTTTCCTCTCACATTTTACTAAAAGCAGCAAGAAGAAACCAGGCGGCCCCTTCAACACTTTGACAAGCTCATTGCTTGCAAGTTCAGATTTACATATAACTGTAGCATACAATTCAGATAAATTTCCTGCCACTATATAACAAGGATGTCCTTTTCCTCCATTTTTCAAAAACACTTCCCTCAGGTAGCCCTCACTGGGAGTGCCTTTTACGACCATATTTCTATCAAAAGTCTGTTCATGATGATTTAGGTATTATCTAAAATAATGTATGCTTTCTCTATCATGCTTCTTCTTTCTGAGTCCCCAGAAGCAGAGCTGTTAGCATTCATATTTCCACTCACAGTCTGTTGAAAGATGTCTAGTCTTTTTCTCTGATGTGTCTCCAAAGTCTTCTAGCCTCTGCCCAATACAAAATTCGAAGGTCAATGCCACTTTTTAAGGTATTTGTTACACTATAACCCTATTCCTGGCACCAAAATCTATTATTGAGGGTTCAATTAAAGGAACAGACCACAAAAGAAGACATTTATGCAGCCAATAAACATATGAAAAAAAGCTCATCATCACTGGTCATTAGAGAAATGCAAATCAAAACCACAATGAGATACCATCTCACACCAATTAGAATGGCTATCATTAAAAAGTCAGGAAACAACAGATGCTAGAGAGGATGTGGAGAAATAGGAATGTTTTTACTCTGTTGGCGGGAGTATAAATTAGTTTAACCATTGTGGAAGACAGTGTGGCAATTCCTCAAGGATCTAGAATCAGAAATAGCATCTGATCCAGCAATCCCATTACTGGGTATATACACAAAGGATTATAAATCATTCTACTATAAAGACAAATGCATACATATGTTTATTGCAGCACTATGCACAACAGCAAAGACTTGGAACCAACCCAAATGCCCATCAACGATGGACTGGATAAAGAAAATGTGGCAGATATACACTGTGGAATACTATGCAGCCATAAAAAAATGGATGAGTTCATGTCCTTTGCAGGGACATGGATGAAGCTGGAAACCATCATTCTCAGCAAACTAACACAGGAACAGAACAACAAACACCGCATGTTTTCACTCCTAAGTGAGAGTTGAACAATGAGAACACATGGAGACAAGGAGGAGAACATCACACACCAGGGCCTGTCAGGGGGTGGGGAACTGGGGAGGGATAGCATTAGGAGAAATACTTAATGTAGATGACAGGTTGATGGATGCAGCAAACCACCATGGCACATGTATACCTAGGTAACAAACCTGTGCACATATATCCCAGAACTTAAAGTATAAAAAAAATAAGCTAAAAGAATAAAAATAAAAATAATAAAGGAACATGCCAATAAGAGACATATATTAAGAAATATATGATAAAGAATTGGCTTACATGATTGCAGGGAATGGCTAGACAAGTCCAAAATCGACGGAGCAGGCTGGAACTTCTAGGCGTGAGTTAAACCTTTTCCCCTCAGGTGAAATTTATTCTTCAGAGAAGCCTCAGCTCTACTCTTAAGGCCTTTGACTAATTGAATCAGGCCCACCCAGATTATCTAAGATAATCTCCCTTAAAGTCAATTGATTATAAGCTTTAATTACATCTACAAAACACCTTCACAATACATCTACATTAGAGTTTGACTGAGTAACTATAGACTGTAGCCTATCCAACTTGACATATAGAACTGACCATCACACAGGTGTTCCATTCATCATGTTCTGTCCTTAACACTGAAGACATCCTCTCATGCATTCCTCTATCTCCTCCCCCAGGGTCCAAGGCCCCATAAGCACATATAAGTTAAGTGAGCGAGTCTAAAGTCAGATGAGCTTATCTTTTCATCACTCTACTTTTCATCACTCCCCTCTTATCCTCTGCTCCACGATGCAACCCCACTGATTCTTAAGGTTTCCTATTGACCTACCCGCCCACTGCCTGCCCGGAAAGCCCATCATCTTGTACTTTGGAAAGCCAATATTGTAAATATTGGAGCATAACCTCCAGCACATACACACATAATCATCCCACCTCTTCAACAGATGAAGGCTAAAATGACTAAAATCCAAAGGTAATTCTCCATCAAAAAATGCAAGCTCAAACAGCAGCAGGAACTTCAAGTTGGAGAAGATTCATTTGCAACTAGGTTCTAATGAAACTAGGTCCTCTTCCAAGAAAATCAAAATGTGTAACTCAGAATAGCCAATTTAGGATGCAAGAGGCATTTAGGTAATTATACTCTCAATTGTAGACCTGTTATTCATGGTGTTAGACAAGGACTAAAGGTTAAAGACACTGATTAATAATTAATAAACTATTTCATTGAAAAAAGAAATCATTGCAATATTTTGCTACGAATATGCTAGGTGACCTTTTCCTTCACATTTTTCTTCATATTTTGGATGAATCTATCTGTCAGTGAAAATGTCTTGAAAGAATAAGTTCATTCCACTTTCAGAAGGATGATAATGATGATGATGTTGATAGCAGCTACCATTTATAGGGCACTTACCTTGGGCCAAGCAACTGCGCTAAGCACTTTACATACAATGTTTCATTTTATCATTATTATGACCTGAGGCCCTGAGAAAAGAATTTGAGTTCTCAGTGGTTTATCTGAGAAATGATCCCAGGAAACACTGGTAAGAGGAAAGAAAAGTGAGACAGGGAAGTAAAAGGTAACAATAAATGGTGAATTTTAAATTAAGTAACTGCTTAGGGCAAATGGGCCTTAAGAGATATCTGGGATCTAACTTAAAATATCTACTCTACATCACAGTTATCCTACCTACAAGACAAAGGACTGGAGTGCTTATCCACAAATCCCTATCACTGGCTGCTTCCAGCACCTTCACTCCCCCTGCAAGTGAGCTAAACCTGTTTCCAAAGCCCGAAAAGACAGAGTTAGAGGAGTTCACAGTGAGCAGGCTTCAGTATGTAGAGGAGAGGACCGGGGCCATATAGGAAAGCCCCAGCAGCATATGCTACACAACCCTAATAAGTAGGTAGTAGCACCCTCATTTAAAAGGAGAACAAGGGACCAGGCGTGGTGGCTCATGCCTGTAATCCCAGCACTTTGAGAGGCCAAGGCAGGTGGATCATGAGGTCAAGAGTTCGAGACTAGCCTGGCCAACATAGTGAAACCCTTTCTTACTGAAAATAGAAAAAAATTAGCCAAGCATGGTGGTGGAAGCCATAATCTCAGCTGCTCAGGAGGCTAAGGCAGGAGAATCTCTTAAACCTGGGAGGCAGAGGTTGCAGTAAGCCGAGACTGTGCCACTGCACTACAGCCTGGGTGACAGTGCAAGACTCAGTCTTTTAAAAAAAAAAAAAAAAAAAAAAAAAAAGGAAAATATGAGGCTCAGAGAAAATAACTTGCTTAAATTATGAGGCTGGACTGAAAGCAGATCTGACTTCAAAGTCACATTCTTGCCTACTACACATGCTGACATGTGTTCCTACTTTCTCCATCTTAGTTTCAGCCATATCACCCACACCTGGAGGTCTGCAATGACTAATGCTTTCACCTGCCTCCAGTCCTTCCTGCATACCATGAACAATTTCATTTCCCTTCCTGAGCTACTTACAAAATGGAAGATCAAGTTCAAATTCCTTATTCAGTCACTGGATTCTTCCTGTGAGCTGTCCCTATGGCCACCATTTGCCTTCCTGCCCCAGCCCTGGCCTACATTTCCTTCATTCAACTCACATGCCATTTTTCTTCTTTTCAATAAAAACTCACTATGTACCTATTTTGTGTGAGACACTATAGTTTCCTCCTCTGTAAAATGGGGGTAATTGTAGGGTTATAGAGCATTAAATGAGAGTGTGTGACATGCTTAGCACAAAGTGCTGAAGCAATGCAAGCCTGCATTATCATGAGCTCACCCAAGAGTCATGACTTCATCTCAGAGCCTGGGATATGCCACATAGTACTTGTCACAAACACCTAAATATTAAACATGATTTCTCTGCCTCTGAGGGGTCAGCTCCTTGAGATGATGGGCTGTACAGTCTGGGATGATAGAAAGAACCTTGGGCTTATAGCTAGAAGCCAGGGTCCAGATTTGGGTTTTGCCAATCCCTGGCCATGAGACTATGACCATATCAATCCCTTCCTAGACCCTAGTTCTGTCATCACCAAGGTGGGCATGGCATCTTCCTCATGGCATTAGTAGGAACTAAATGCTCTGTCGATAATGTTTCATGAAAAGTGGGTTCTCTCCATCAAGCCTAAGTCATATTAGTTTCTGACATAGTTTACACTGAAGAATCAGAAGTCAGAGAGGGCTGGGTTTGAAACCAGATTCAATCACTTTTCAGCTGTGAGACTCTATTGGTCCATTTTCACATGGGTGTAAAGAACTACCTGAGCTTGGGTGATTTATAAAGAAAGAGGTTTAATTGACTCTGCATTTTGAAAGGCTGGGGAGAGAGGCCTCAGGAAACTTACAATCATGGTGGTCTTAGATGAAGAGACGAACATCTTAACATGATGGAGGGAGGGGGAGCATGGGGGGAACTGCTACACACTTTTAAACCACCAGATCTAGTGAGAACTCTCTCACTACCATGAGAACAGCAAGGGAGAAATCCACCCCCACTATTCAATCACCTTCCATCAGGCCCCTCCCCACCACGTGGAGATTACAGTTTGAGATGAGATTTGGGTGGGGACACAGAGCCAAACCATATTAGAGACACAGCATTCTGTTTCCTTCCATGAGCCTTAGCTTTCCCATCTGTCAAATGGGGGGATAAGAACAGTGTCAGCATCCAAGAGTTACTGTGAGGATTAAATGAGATATTTAAAGTACAGGGCACAGTTTCCTGCACATAATAAAATTTCAATACATGCCAACTATTATCATTATCATTACTATGCCATCATTATCAGAAAGTTTTGAATATAGAATTACTTGAGGATAGTTTACTGAATGATGAATGAATGAAGTGCTGAGAGAAGAACATCATCCGCTAAGGCCTGAGTACCTGGATTTCAGAATTCTTCATATGAAAGTTCTCCAGTGGGGAAACAAAAAGCCTTGCAAAGAAAACTGAAAAAGAACAGAACAGGTTTGGCCCAATTGCCTAAGACCAATCATGTGTGAAATGCCTCGGAACACCTGAGGGAGACAGCACAGCTCAGGCCAAGTCAAAATGAGAGCATGAAACAGCCCTGGAGGCCTGGAATCTGCTGAGGCCATTTCTTCCTGAGATCTAGGGGTGGAAGCTGGGGGTCAAGTCTGCTTTGAGAGGCAGGATCTCAGGCTGTGTGTAGAACACTTTTGCATCTCGTGTCTCAGTGATGGGAGGTCAGGGTGACCATCCCCAGTGAACAGCTGTTTTCTGTACCTTGTAGGGAGGCAGGGAGAGGAGAGGGAAATGTCTCTTCTGAAGAGGCCTAGGGCAAGAGGGGCAGCTGAGAGCCTCATTAAAATGAAAATAGAAAACAGGTCAAATTAGAAGCCAATCTGGCAAATTAAAAAAAAAAAAGCCAATCTATTTCCATTGCTAAAATGCAGATTCTAGTTGTCTGTCTGGGTAGGGCCTGGCTTCTGCAATTTAAACAAGATACCCCAGGATATACAGATGTGGCTGGTTACACTTTGAGTAGTTAAGGCCTCGGATGTTACTTACCCCAGTGTTTCCAAACTTCCTTTACAATAAAAATCACCTGGGGATACCTTGTTAAAAAAGCAAGTATTCAACCTTATCCAAATACACAGAATCAAAATAGGGGTGGAGGAGGGGAATCCCCAGAGGCTGTAAATTTAAAGAGTTCCACAGGTTATTTTTAACATCCAAGAGGTTTAGAAAACACTGATTTGGTCTGTATCAGGTGCAGCAAATTCAAATACTCACAGAACCCAGACAGATAAGATACACACACACACACACACACACACACACACACACACACACACACACACACACACACACACACACACACACACACACACACACACACACACACACACACACACACACACACACACACAC